>JAKUDI010000608.1:0-86630 GCA_022702515.1 Ilyophis sp. 1 JC-2022
TTGTTGCTGAAAACACTCCCGGGGACATTCTCAAATGTTTGCAATTGCCGTGTTTTTAAAATTATTTTTCACCAGTCGATGGCCCTCTCGCTCTGAATATATCGCTCCCCACCAGTTCAGAGACTTTAAGTTCTGTACTCGTATTCCCACAATGCCAAATTAATTATTGTCAATTGTACTTCAATTTATTTCTAGAAGAACCCATGTTTATACCTACATTGTAATCGTAAAATATACAATAGAATATATATTTGTATACTACAGAAACCATAAATTGTTAATGAAATAAAATGAATTATTAGCTTCCAAAGACTAAAATGTAGACAAGAATTTCAGCAGATTTAAGCAGAGCGTCACTTCAAGACAAAGCTTCGGTCCACGGGCCGTGTGCTCTTCAATCGCGAGTGCTGTCATGCTACCTTCAGAAATTTCGAGAGCTGTGACGTCACCGCTGTTGTGTTGCCCATGCGCAGAAGTCATTAACACGTGAGAGGTTTTTGAATAACTTTTCTTCTCAGTACGTTTGTGCGGCCATGTAATTTAACGGATAGAGAGCCTGCCTGGTAATTGATGGGTTTCTGGTTCGAATCCAAGGTGTAATTGTTGCTGAAAACACTCCCGGGGACAATCTCAAAGGTTTGCAATTGCCGTGTTTTTAAAATTATTTTTCACCAGTCGATGGCGATCTCGCTCTATATATATCGCTCCCCACCAGTTCAGAGACTTTAAGTTGTGTACTCGTATTCCCACTTGGCCAAATGAATTATTGTCAATTGTACTTGATTGTATTTCTAGAAGAACCCATGTTTATACCTACATTGTAATCGTAAAATATACAATAGCATATATTTGTATACTACAGAAACCATAAATTGTTAATGAAATAAAATGAATTATTAGCTTCCAAAGACTAAAATGTACACAAGAATTTCAGCAGATTTAAGCAGAGCGTCACTTCAAGACAAAGCTTCGGTCCACGGGCCGTGTGCTCTTCACTCGCGAGTGCTGTCATGCTGCCTTCAGAAATTTCGAGGGCTGTGACGTCACCGCTGATGTGTTGCTCATGCGCAGAAGTCATTAACACGTGAGAGGTTTTTGAATAACTTTTCTTCTCAGTACGTTTGTGCGGCCATGTAATTTAATGGATAGAGAGCCTCCCTGGTAATTGATGGGTTTCTGGTTCGAATCCAAGGTGTACTTGTTGCTGAAAACACTCCCGGGGACATTCTCAAATGTTTGCAATTGCCGTGTTTTTTAAATTATTTTTCACCAGTCGATGGCCCTCTCGCTCTGAATATATCGCTCCCCACCAGTTCAGAGACTTTAAGTTCTGTACTCGTATTCCCACAATGCCAAATTAATTATTGTCAATTGTACTTCAATTTATTTCTAGAAGAACCCATGTTTATACCTACATTGTAATCGTAAAATATACAATAGAATATATATTTGTATACTACAGAAACCATAAATTGTTAATGAAATAAAATGAATTATTAGCTTCCAAAGACTAAAATGTAGACAAGAATTTCAGCAGATTTAAGCAGAGCGTCACTTCAAGACAAAGCTTCGGTCCACGGGCCGTGTGCTCTTCAATCGCGAGTGCTGTCATGCTACCTTCAGAAATTTCGAGAGCTGTGACGTCACCGCTGTTGTGTTGCCCATGCGCAGAAGTCATTAACACGTGAGAGGTTTTTGAATAACTTTTCTTCTCAGTACGTTTGTGCGGCCATGTAATTTAACGGATAGAGAGCCTGCCTGGTAATTGATGGGTTTCTGGTTCGAATCCAAGGTGTAATTGTTGCTGAAAACACTCCCGGGGACAATCTCAAAAGTTTGCAATTGCCGTGTTTTTAAAATTATTTTTCACCAGTCGATGGCGATCTCGCTCTATATATATCGCTCCCCACCAGTTCAGAGACTTTAAGTTGTGTACTCGTATTCCCACTTGGCCAAATGAATTATTGTCAATTGTACTTGATTGTATTTCTAGAAGAACCCATGTTTATACCTACATTGTAATCGTAAAATATACAATAGCATATATTTGTATACTACAGAAACCATAAATTGTTAATGAAATAAAATGAATTATTAGCTTCCAAAGACTAAAATGTACACAAGAATTTCAGCAGATTTAAGCAGAGCGTCACTTCAAGACAAAGCTTCGGTCCACGGGCCGTGTGCTCTTCACTCGCGAGTGCTGTCATGCTGCCTTCAGAAATTTCGAGGGCTGTGACGTCACCGCTGATGTGTTGCTCATGCGCAGAAGTCATTAACACGTGAGAGGTTTTTGAATAACTTTTCTTCTCAGTACGTTTGTGCGGCCATGTAATTTAATGGATAGAGAGCCTCCCTGGTAATTGATGGGTTTCTGGTTCGAATCCAAGGTGTACTTGTTGCTGAAAACACTCCCGGGGACATTCTCAAATGTTTGCAATTGCCGTGTTTTTTAAATTATTTTTCACCAGTCGATGGCCCTCTCGCTCTGAATATATCGCTCCCCACCAGTTCAGAGACTTTAAGTTCTGTACTCGTATTCCCACAATGCCAAATTAATTATTGTCAATTGTACTTCAATTTATTTCTAGAAGAACCCATGTTTATACCTACATTGTAATCGTAAAATATACAATAGAATATATATTTGTATACTACAGAAACCATAAATTGTTAATGAAATAAAATGAATTATTAGCTTCCAAAGACTAAAATGTAGACAAGAATTTCAGCAGATTTAAGCAGAGCGTCACTTCAAGACAAAGCTTCGGTCCACGGGCCGTGTGCTCTTCAATCGCGAGTGCTGTCATGCTACCTTCAGAAATTTCGAGAGCTGTGACGTCACCGCTGTTGTGTTGCCCATGCGCAGAAGTCATTAACACGTGAGAGGTTTTTGAATAACTTTTCTTTTCAGTACGTTTGTGCGGCCATGTAATTTAACGGATAGAGAGCCTGTCTGGTAATTGATGGGTTTCTGGTTCGAATCCAAGGTGTAATTGTTGCTGAAAACACTCCCGGGGACATTCTCAAAGGTTTGCAATTGCCGTGTTTTTAAAATTATTTTTCACCAGTCGATGGCGATCTCGCTCTATATATATCGCTCCCCACCAGTTCAGAGACTTTAAGTTGTGTACTCGTATTCCCACTTGGCCAAATGAATTATTGTCAATTGTACTTGATTGTATTTCTAGAAGAACCCATGTTTATACCTACATTGTAATCGTAAAATATACAATAGCATATATTTGTATACTACAGAAACCATAAATTGTTAATGAAATAAAATGAATTATTAGCTTCCAAAGACTAAAATGTACACAAGAATTTCAGCAGATTTAAGCAGAGCGTCACTTCAAGACAAAGCTTCGGTCCACGGGCCGTGTGCTCTTCAATCGCGAGTGCTGTCATGCTGCTTTCAGAAATTTCGAGAGCTGTGACGTCACCGCTGTTGTGTTGCCCATGCGCAGAAGTCATTTACACGTGAGAGGTTTTTGAATAACCTTTCTTTTCAGTACGTTTGTGCGGCCATGTAATTTAACGGATAGAGAGCCTGCCTGGTAATTGATGGGTTTATGGTTCGAATCCAAGGTGTAATTGTTGCTGAAAACACTCCCGGGGACATTCTCAAAGGTTTGCAATTGCCGTGTTTTTTAAATTATTTTTCACCAGTCGATGGGGCTCTCGCTCTATATATATCGCTCCCCACCAGTTCAGAGACTTTAAGTTGTGTACTCATATTCCCACTTGGCCAAATGAATTATTGTCAATTGTACTTGATTGTATTTCTAGAAGAACCCATGTTTATACCTACATTGTAATCGTAAAATATACAATAGCATATATTTGTATACTACAGAAACCATAAATTGTTAATGAAATAAAATGAATTATTAGCTTCCAAAGACTAAAATGTACACAAGAATTTCAGCAGATTTAAGCAGAGCGTCACTTCAAGACAAAGCTTCGGTCCACGGGCCGTGTGCTCTTCAATCGCGAGTGCTGTCATGCTACCTTAAGAAATTTCGAGAGCTGTGACGTCACCGCTGTTGTGTTGCCCATGCGCAGAAGTCATTTACACGTGAGAGGTTTTTGAATAACTTTTCTTCTCAGCACGTTTGTGCGGCCATGTAATTGAACGGATAGAGAGCCTGCCTGGTAATTGATGGGTTTCTGGTTCGAATCCAAGGTGTATTTGTTGCTGAAAACACGACGGGGACATTCTCAAAGGTTTGCAATTGCCGTGTTTTTAAAATTATTTTCACCAGTCGATGGCCCTCTCGCTCTGAATATATCGCTCCCCACCAGTTCAGAGACTTTAAGTTCTGTACTCGTATTCCCACAATGCCAAATTAATTATTGTCAATTGTACTTCATTGTATTTCTAGAAGAACCCATGTTTATACCTACATTGTAATCGTAAAATATACAATAGCATATATTTGTATACTACAGAAACCATAAATTGTTAATGAAATAAAATGAATTATTAGCTTCCAAAGACTAAAATGTACACAAGAATTTCAGCAGATTTAAGCAGAGCGTCACTTCAAGACAAAGCTTCGGTCCACGGGCCGTGTGCTCTTCAATCGCGAGTGCTGTCATGCTACCTTCAGAAATTTCGAGAGCTGTGACGTCACCGCTGTTGTGTTGCCCATGCGCAGAAGTCATTAACACGTGAGAGGTTTTTGAATAACTTTTCTTCTCAGTACGTTTGTGCGGCCATGTAATTTAACGGATAGAGAGCCTGCCTGGTAATTGATGGGTTTCTGGTTCGAATCCAAGGTGTAATTGTTGCTGAAAACACTCCCCGGGACATTCTCAAATGTTAGCAATTGCCGTGTTTTTAAAATTATTTTCACCAGTCGATGGCCCTCTCGCTCTGAATATATCGCTCCCCACCAGTTCAGAGACTTTAAGTTGTGTACTCGTATTCCCACTTGGCCAAATTAATTATTGTCAATTGTACTTCAATTTATTTCTAGAAGAACCCATGTTTATACCTACATTGTAATCGTAAAATATACAATAGAATATATATTTGTATACTACAGAAACCATAAATTGTTAATGAAATAAAATGAATTATTAGCTTCCAAAGACTAAAATGTAGACAAGAATTTCAGCAGATTTAATCAGAGCGTCACTTCAAGACAAAGCTTCGGTCCACGGGCCGTGTGCTCTTCAATCGCGAGTGCTGTCATGCTACCTTCAGAAATTTCGAGAGCTGTGACGTCACCGCTGTTGTGTTGCCCATGCGCAGAAGTCATTAACACGTGAGAGGTTTTTGAATAACTTTTCTTTTCAGTACGTTTGTGCGGCCATGTAATTTAACGGATAGAGAGCCTGTCTGGTAATTGATGGGTTTCTGGTTCGAATCCAAGGTGTAATTGTTGCTGAAAACACTCCCGGGGACATTCTCAAAGGTTTGCAATTGCCGTGTTTTTTAAATTATTTTTCACCAGTCGATGGCGCTCTCGCTCTATATATATCGCTCCCCACCAGTTCAGAGACTTTAAGTTCTGTCCTCGTATTCCCACAATGCCAAATTAATTATTGTCAATTGTACTTCAATTTATTTCTAGAAGAACCCATGTTTATACCTACATTGTAATCGTAAAATATACAATAGAATATATATTTGTATACTACAGAAACCATAAATTGTTAATGAAATAAAATGAATTATTAGCTTCCAAAGACTAAAATGTAGACAAGAATTTCAGCAGATTTAAGCAGAGCGTCACTTCAAGACAAAGCTTCGGTCCACGGGCCGTGTGCTCTTCACTCGCGAGTGCTGTCATGCTTTTTTCTTTTTGTATTTTTTTCTTTTATTAAATCATATTTAAGTCTTACAATGTCAAGAACAACAAAACAAAAACAACAGAACTATAAGGGGTATCATATCAGCAAAACATTATGACCAAATATTTAAGGCATGACAAATTTCAACAGTTTTCATCGCTTTCCTGTTTTTCAGTCCATGCAAAATTCTAAAATAATGTCCAATTTCTACTTTGAATTGTTGTATATGTGGTTTCTTTTGTGCCCACTTACATTTATGAATATGAAATTTTCCTAATAAAATAAAAAGATTCAAAATAAACTGTTTTTTACAATCAATATTATTATTATCGTAAAAGAAAATAATGTCTCTTTTCTCCAAATGAATAAATAAACCAGTCAATGTTTTAAAAAATAATTCTAAATCTAACCAAAATAATTTTGTACATATACAATCATAAAACAAGTGACAAATCGTTTCAGCCTCAACACAACAAAACACACATCTTCCATCAATAGCAACCTTGAATCTTGAAAGCACCTGGTTCACGGGGTAAATCAAATGAATAATTTTAAATGAAACTTCTTTTATTTTGTTGGTAACACAATATTTCTTATTAGCATTCCAAACTGATTTCCAATTAATATTTTCAAATTTAGAATTCCAAAATACTTTGGTAGCAGGAGTTGTGGATCCCTGGCAAAGTCTCCTAATATAACTGTTGGTGCACTTTTTGTCTATAATGCTTACACCATCTAAGCTAAGGTTAAGTTCAAACTTCCTATTCACATCAACCATGTTATTTCCTTGCATCAATCTCAAAAGACCACAGGGTATTGCATCAAATACAATAGCAAAATCCTTAGGAGTAACTGGAATTCCATATTTTTTGAGAAATTCTGTATAAGTAAATAAAAAACCATTTTCATTTAACAATTGTGTCACCAACAAAATGTTATTTTTAACCCAACTCTCAATAAACAATGTTTTATTCTTAAATCTTATATCTTTGTTATTCCAAATTAAACATTTATGGGGCGAAAAATTGTGTTTATACATAATTAACCAGGACAATAGTGCTTGTTTATGGTAATTAGACAGTTTAACAGGAATCTTGTTTATATCAAAATTGCAATAGAGGAGGAATTCAATACCGCCTACCTTTTCAAAAATAAGTTCTGAAATAATGTACCACAGTTGATCTTTTCCTAGAACATAATTTTTTAACCAATTGACTGTAAATATAGTATTGGAAGTACCAAAATCTAACACATTTAAACCTCCTTCATCATATGTGTTACATAAAACAGTCTTTTTTAAATAATGCGGTTTATTCCTCCAAACAAAATTAAAAAGATTTGTGTCAATCTGTTTAACTATTGTTTGTGGGACATCCAATACCATTGCAGTGTATACCAACCTTGATAACCCTTCACTTTTTGATAACAATACACGGCCATTTAATGATAAATCTCTTAGTAACCAAGAATCAAATTTCTTTTTTCTTTTTCCAATCAAGGGATTAAAATTCAAATTCACCCTTTCAACTTGATCTTTGCATATTTTAACACCCAAATATGATACTACATCCTTTATGGGAATACCACATATTTCAACCACATCTATCGGCCTGTCCTTCAAAGCAAAAAGATCACATTTTTTTATATTTAAAGTTAAACCTGATACTAGAGAGAATGCACCAATACAATCAATAGCTTTTTTAACTTCTTTACCATCATGTAAAAAGATAGTTGTATCATCTGCTAATTGACAGCATTTTAATTCCTTTCCAGTAATTTGGATACCTTTGAAATGATCTTTCCTAATGTGCAGTGCCATTATTTGCATAACTAACAAAAATAAAAAAGGAGCAGCTGGGTCCCCTTGTTTAATCCCTCTGCCAATATTAAACCTAGAAGAAGTTCCCTTTGGTAATTTAACTGAACTATTACAGCCCTCGTATAATGTCTGAATTGCACGTTTAAAATAACTGCCAAAGCCAAAGAAATCTAAAGTATTAAATAAGAAACTATGCTCCACAGTATCAAAAGCCTTATAATAATCCAGAAACAAAATATAACTATTTTCTTCAATATACTCATTGTAATCAATCAAATCTAAAATTAGGCGAATATTATTATATATGTGTCGTCCAAGTGCTGTCATGCTACCTTCAGAAATTTCGAGAGCTGTGACGTCACCGCTGTTGTGTTGCCCATGCGCAGAAGTCATTAACACGTGAGAGGTTTTTGAATAACTTTTCTTCTCAGTACGTTTGTGCGGCCATGTAATTTAACGGATAGAGAGCCTCCCTGGTAATTGATGGGTTTCTGGTTCGAATCCAAGGTGTACTTGTTGCTGAAAACACGACCGGGGTCATTCTCAAATGTTTGCAATTGCCGTGTTTTTAAAATTATTTTTCACCAGTCGATGGCCCTCTCGCTCTGAATAAATCGCTCCCCACCAGTTCAGAGACTTTAAGTTCTGTGCTCGTATTCCCACAATGCCAAATTAATTATTGTCAATTGTACTTCATTGTATTTCTAGAAGAACCCATGTTTATACCTACATTGTAATCGTAAAATATACAATAGCATATATTTGTATACTACAGAAACCATAAATTGTTAATGAAATAAAATTAATTATTAGCTTCCAAAGACTAAAATGTACACAAGAATTTCAGCAGATTTAATCAGAGCGTCACTTCAAGACAAAGCTTCGGTCCACGGGCCGTGTGCTCTTCAATCGCGAGTGCTGTCATGCTACCTTCAGAAATTTCGAGAGCTGTGACGTCACCGCTGTTGTGTTGCCCATGCGCAGAAGTCATTAACACGTGAGAGGTTTTTGAATAACTTTTCTTCTCAGTACATTTGTGCGGCCATGTAATTTAACGGATAGAGAGCCTGCCTGGTAATTGATGGGTTTCTGGTTCGAATCCAAGGTGTAATTGTTGCTGAAAACACTCCCAGGGACATTCTCAAAGGTTTGCAATTGCCGTGTTTTTTAAATTAATTTTCACCAGTTGATGGCGGTCTTGCTCTATATATATCGCTCCCCACCAGTTCAGAGACTTTAAGTTGTGTACTCGTATTCCCACTTGGCCAAATTAATTATTGTCAATTGTACTTGATTGTATTTCTAGAAGAACCCATGTTTATACCTACATTGTAATCGTAAAATATACAATTGCATATATTTTTATACTACAGAAACCATAAATTGTTAATGAAATAAAATGATTTATTAGCTTCCAAAGACTAAAATGTACAAAAGAATTTAGGCAGATTTAATCAGAGCGTCACTTCAAGACAAAGCTTCGGTCCACGGGCCGTGTGCTCTTGATTCGCGAGTGCTGTCATGCTGCCTTCAGAAATTTCGAGGGCTGTGACGTCACCGCTGATGTGTTGCTCATGCGCAGAAGTCATTAACACGTGAGAGGTTTTTGAATAACTTTTCTTCTCAGTACGTTTGTGCGGCCATGTAATTTAACGGATAGAGAGCCTGCCTGGTAATTGATGGGTTTCTGGTTCGAATCCAAGGTGTAATTGTTGCTGAAAACACTCCCGGGGACATTCTCAAAGGTTTGCAATTGCCAAGTGACTTGAACTGCTGACCCAAATTGAAATGGTTTCTGATACAGTTTGTTCAAAAACCTGAATCGATGGCTGCTTTAGTGGCATCAAAAAACTTGAACTGGAAAGCAATAGTGGCACGAGAGGCTGGAACTATTGGCTGATGCAGAGGTTTTAGACACATGAACTGCTTGCTGACCCAATGGCTTCAGAGATAACTGCTGGCTGACTAGTGGAATGAGAGGGTTGAACTTTTGGCTACGTTGGCTTCAGAAACTTGAACTGGTGGCTCACACAGGCAACATTGAATTGAATAGCTGACCCAAATTGAATTGGTTTCTGATACAGTTGATTCAAAAATCTGAATCGATGGCTGCTTTAGTGGCATCAAAAACTTGAACTGGAAAGCAATAGTGGCACGAGAGGCTGGAACTATTGGCTGATGCAGAGGTTTTAGACACATGAACTGCTTGCTGACCCAATGGCTTCAGAAATACCTGCTGGCTGACTAGTGGAATGATAGGGTTGACTTTTTGGCTACGTTGGCTTCAGAAACTTGAACTGGTGGCTCACACAGGCAACATTGAATTGAATAGCTGACACAAATTGAATTGGTTTCTGATACAGTTGATTCAAAAATTTGAATCGATGGCTTCTTTAGTAGCATCAAAAACTTGAACTGGAAAGCAATAGTGACACGGTAGCTTTGAACTATTGGCTGATGCAGAGGTTTTAGAAACATGAACTGCTTGCTGACCCAATGGCTTCAGAGATAACTGCTGGCTGACTAGTGGAATGAGAGGGTTGAACTTTTGGTTGCGTTAGCTTCAGAAACTTGAACTGGTGGCTCACACAGGCAACATTGAATTGAATAGCTGACACAAATTGAATTGGTTTCTGATACAGTTGATTCAAAAATTTGAATCGATGGCTGCTTTAGTGGCATCAAAAACTTGAATTGGAAAGCAATAATGGCAAGAGAGGCTTGAACTATTGGCTGATGCAGAGGTTTTAGAAACTTGAACTGCTTGCTGACCCAATGGCTTTCAGACATAACTGCTGGCTGACTAGTGGAAAGAGAGGGTTGAACTTTTGGCTACGTTGGCTTCAGAAACTTGAACTGTTGGCTCACACAGGCATCAGTAACTTGAACTGCTGACGCAAATTGAATTGGTTTCTGATACAGTTGGTTCAAAAACTTGAATCGATGGCTGCTTTAGTGGCATCAAAAACTTGAACTGGAAAGCATTAGTGGCACGAGAGGCTTGAACTATTGGCTGATGCAGAGGTTTTAGAAAATCTAACTGCTTGCTGACCCAATGGCTTAAGACATAACTGCTCGCTTAGTGGAATGAGAGGGTTGAACTTTTGGCTGACACGTTGGCTTCAGATACTTGAACTGTTGGCTCACACAGGCATCAGTGACTTAAACTGCTGACCCAAATTGAATTGGTTTCTGATACAGTTGGTTCAAAAACTTGAATCGATGGCTGCTTTAGTGGCATCAAAAACTTGAACTGGAAAGCATTAGTGGCACGAGAGGCTTGAACTATTGGCTGATGCAGAGGTTTTAGAAAATCTAACTGCTTGCTGACCCAATGGCTTAAGACATAACTGCTCGCTTAGTGGAATGAGAGGGTTGAACTTTTGGTTACGTTGGCTTCAGAAACTTGAACTGGTGGCTCACACAGGCAACATTGAATTGAATAGCTGACCCAAATTGACTTTGTTTCTGATACAGTTGATTCAAAAACTTGAATCGATGGCTGCTTTAGTGGCATCAAAAACTTGAACTGGAAAGCACTAGTGCATGGGGTAGGCAACCCTGGTCCTGGAGAGCCGCAGGGTCTGCTGGTTTTTGTTGTTACTCGCCATTTAATTGATCAATTAAAGCAGTCGATTACACAGTTAACTCACCTCAGCTGGTTTCTTTAGTCTAAGTAGTTGCTGTATTTAGGGTGAAAACAAAAACCAGCAGACCCTGCGGCTCTCCAGGACCAGGGTTGCCTACCCCTGCACTAATGGCAAGAGAGGCTTGAACTATTGGCTGATGCAGAGGTTTTAGAAACTTCAACTGCTTGCTGACCCAATGGCTTTCAGACATAACTGCTGGCTGACTAGTGGAATGAGAGGGTTGAACTTTTGGCTGACACGTTGGCTTCAGATACTTGAACTGTTGGCTCACACAGGCATCAGTGACTTGAACTGCTGACCCAAATTGAATTTGGTTTCTGATATAGTTCGTTCAAAAACTTGAATCGATGGCTGCTTTAGTGGCATCAAAAACGTGTATTGGAAAGTATTAGTGGCACGAGAGGCTTGAACTATTGGCTGATGCAGAGGTTTTAGAAACTTGAACTGCTTGCTGACCCAATAGCTTCAGACATAACTGCTGGCTGACTAGTGGAATGAGAGGGTTGAACTTTTGGCTACATTGGCTTCAGAAACTTGAACTGGTGGCTCACACAGGCATCAGTAACTTGAACTGCTGACGCAAATTGAATTGGTTTCTGATACAGTTGATTCAAAAACTTGAAACGATGGCTGCTTTAGTGGCATCAAAAACTTGTACTGGAAAGCAATAGTGGCACGAGAGGCTTGAACAATTGGATGATGCAGAGGTTTTAGAAACTTGAACTGCTTGCTGACCCAATGGCTTCAGACATAACTGCTGGCTGACTAGTGGAATGAGAGGGTTGAACTTTTGGCTACGTTGGCTTCAGAAACTTGAACTGTTGGCTCACACAGGCATCAGTGACTTGAACTGCTGACGCAAATTGAATTGGTTTCTGATACAGTTGATTCAAAAACTTGAAACGATGGCTGCTTTAGTGGCATCAAAAACTTGTACTGGAAAGCAATAGTGGCACGAGAGGCTTGAACAATTGGATGATGCAGAGGTTTTAGAAACTTGAACTGCTTGCTGACACAATGGCTTCAGACATAACTGCTGGCTGACTAGTGGAATGAGAGGGTTGAACTTTTGGCTGACACGTTGGCTTCAGATACTTGAACTGGTGGCTCACACAGGCACCAGTGACTTAAACTGCTGACCCAAATTGAATTGGTTTCTGATACAGTTGGTTCAAAAACTTGAATCGATGGCTGCTTTAGTGGCGTCAAAAACTTGTACTGGAAAGCAATAGTGGCACGAGAGGCTTGAACAATTGGATGATGCAGAGGTTTTAGAAACTTGAACTGCTTGCTGACCCAATGGCTTCAGAGATAACTGCTGGCTTACTAGTGGAATGAGAGGGTTGAACTTTTGGCTGACACGTTGGCTTCAGATACTTGAACTGTTGGCTCACACAGGCATCAGTGACTTAAACTGCTGACCCAAATTGAATTGGTTTCTGATACAGTTGGTTCAAAACCTTGAATCGATGGCTGCTTTAGTGGCATCAAAAACTTGAACTGGAAAGCAATAGTGGCACGAGAGGCTTTAACTATTGGCTGATGCAGAGGTTTTAGAAAATCGAACTGCTTGCTGACCCAATGGCTTCAGAGATATACTGGCTGACTAGTGGAATGAGAGGGTTGACCTTTTGGCTACGTTGGCTTCAGAAACTTGAACTGGTGGCTCACACAGGCAACAGTGAATTGAATAGCTGACCCAAATTGAATTGGTTTCTGATACAGTTGATTCAAAAATTTGAAACGATGGCTGCTTTAGTGGCATCAAAAACTTGAACTGGAAAGCAATAGTGACACGAGAGGTTTGAACTATTGGCTGATGCAGAGGTTTTAGACACATGAACTGCTTGCTGACCCAATGGCTTCAGAAATAACTGCTGGCTGACTAGTGGAATGATAGGGTTGACTTTTTGGCTACGTTGGCTTCAGAAACTTGAACTGGTGGCTCACACAGGCAACATTGAATTGAATAGCTGACACAAATTGAATTGGTTTCTGATACAGTTGATTCAAAAATTTGAATCGATGGCTTCTTTAGTAGCATCAAAAACTTGAACTGGAAAGCAATAGTGACACGGTAGCTTTGAACTATTGGCTGATGAAGAGGTTTTAGAAACATGAACTGCTTGCTGACCCAATGGCTTCAGAGATAACTGCTGGCTGACTAGTGGAATGAGAGGGTTGAACTTTTGGTTGCGTTAGCTTCAGAAACTTGAACTGGTGGCTCACACAGGCAACATTGAATTGAATAGCTGACACAAATTGAATTGGTTTCTGATACAGTTAATTCAAAAATTTGAATCGATGGCTTCTTTAGTAGCATCAAAAACTTGAACTGGAAAGCAATAGTGACACTGTAGCTTTGAACTATTGGCTGATGCAGAGGTTTTAGAAACATGAACTGCTTGCTGACCCAATGGCTTCAGAGATAACTGCTGGCTGACCAGTGGCATGAGAGGGTTGAATGTTTGGCAGACACGTTGGCTTCAGAGACTTGGACTGGTGGCTCACACAGTGGTTTCAGATTGTCTAACTGCTGGGAGCGAAAAGATTTTCAGATTCTTTAATTGTTGGCTGAAACAGTGGCTTCAGTTTTCTAACTGCTTGCAGATTAAATTAATTTAGATAATTCTACTTCTGGCTGAAACAGTGGGTTCAGTTTTCTAACTGCTTGCAGATTAAATGGATTCAGAGAATTCATCTTCTGGCTGACAGTGACTTCAGACACTCTAAAAAAAACTGTAAAAAAAAGGCCCTCAGTTAAATTGGTGCCTTTCCCTTTAATTAAGTATTTTCCTGTGATTATTTATGTTAACTCGATTCTGCCAATCGGAGTGCCAGTTCAAAGCTGAATAATGGCCAATTAGAGAGTTCCGGACCTCAGTGTATGGTTCGCCTGTATCTTACAGAGACGAGGGCTGATATTCACTGCAAGTTAAATAAGTTTACTTTGTCCGTAGTGTTATGTGCGTTGTGAACTGTAAGTACTGTCATTGCTGTCAGGAGTGTTTTGTGTGCTGTAACAAAGTTAAAATGCTATGTTCAGAAGTGCTTATTTGACGACGTAATTGCTAGCTCGTCAATGTTAGCTAAACCGCATACTTTAACTCGTGGTGTAGCACATGTTCAGAATGTATTCATGTTGTCGGCAAATATATATACATTTTATCGACTCTGTTACTTTCTGTATGTGTTCATACAGAAATGTGTAGCGAAATATTTGGGCTGCTATCAGTTAGCCGTTTAATGGTAAATTACGGCTACTAAAAGTTAGCTTGCATAAGCAAGCCGCAACGTAGCTTTTCATTAGTTATAGTCAGATGTACGCTCATGCGCAGTCCTTAAAGGCCCTGTCACACTATAGCGTTTCGTACTAGCGTATGCCAGCGTATTAAAAATATCACTCATACGCTGATATACGCTGACATACGCTAGGGGTACGTTAGGCATAGGTTGTATACGTTTCAAGCACGGTCGCATTCGGTGGCATACGCTGGCATACGGCGAGGCACCAAAAGTTTTTTAAGCATGCTCAAAAATTTTGTGCGTGTTCGGACGTATGGTTTATACGCTAAACATACGCTAGGCATACGCTGAATACGCTAGAATTACGCTAGAGGTACGTTACTCATAGGTCGAGTACGCTGGTCATACGATGACATACGCTGACATGAAGGTGTACCGTACAGCTAGCGTATTGATAGCGCATTGATAGCGCATGAGTAACGTACTTCTAACGTATGTCTGACGTATCTGCAACGTATATAGACATCTTGGCGTATGCCTGACGATTGAAAGAAGCAGAGGAACCTCCTGAAGCACTGGGTCAACTCAGATGCAGGTGCAGTTCCATGGCAAGACAGGATGATTTAGAACAATTGTATAGTTTAAAGTCAAGTGTAAAATGCAGTTTATTATTCTATGGGTCAGGGGTACTTATAAATTACACATCATTTGATGTATTATAAAAGTATGAAAAACACCAGAAGTAAGTTTAAAAAACGTTTATTCATATGATCAACTGATCATTAATAATGCCACATGATAATAATGGTAATAATGGTACATAGTAGGGATGCAAATATTAAGGAATTTGCTTAATCGATAGTTGTTAACCTTAACAAAAAATCGTCGATTAATTGATAACATAAAAGCTAAATATAGCTTATGATAGACAGAATACAAAATGCATGTTATATTCATCAATCAAATATTTATTGTAACATTTGAGAAACAGGCATTATTGTAGCATAACAAAAATAGAATAGGAAGGCGTGTATAGGCTACTTTAACAGAAAAGAAATTGCGCTCGGTCTCATCTGTAGCAAGCGAAACCGTTGCTCCGCTAGGCACTTGCAGCATGAACATAATCGCTCTTGAAATTGAAAGGCGACAGTTAAACTAGTAGACCTAGCATAGAACAGTCAACTTAAAACATAGGCTATTATGTTTTGAATAGGCTCCTCATATGCATACTAGATAGACCTACTTATTTTTATTCAAGAACATTTAAGCATATCTACGTGGTCTGGAGTGAGTCGTGTGCCCAGCCTGTTTTATTAGCTCTCGAAATCCCTCACCGTCATCATGTCCTTTTCAACCATGTTGCATACCCTCTGAGTAATAGCCTACAGTCATTAAAGAGTCAATACTTCTTTCCTGGTTGTGGTGGTGTGTTGCGTTCCCCATCCTGAGAACCGAGAATGAGGAAAGGCCGATGGTTATATTGGCACTTTGTCACGTGATAGCGGTACGCTGGACACGCGCAGTTCATACTCTACTCATACGCTAGCCATACGTACATTACGCTAGCCATACGCTGGCGATACGCTACTCATACGCTACTCATAGGTTCAATACGGTAAGTATCCGAAAAATTCTTTATTTTCAACGGCTTTTTGCGCGTATGAAAATTATTTCATGAATTTACATCCGCAACTCATACGTTTCTCTCATACGCAATAGTGTGACAGGGCCATAAGGCAGCACGCACGCTGCACGTGTAAGAAAAGTACTATTCCTTGTACTGTACATTTGAATGGGGAAATAGTTATTTCCAGGGTTATTAGCACAGTAAAAACAATTTGTGTTACTAATTCTATTCCCTTATAGTGAAGAATGGTTATTGCACTGTTTACTTTTTGCCTTAATAAGTGCATATAATTAATGTACGATTGCTTTATTGCAGAACCACTATAACTCTGCGTACTAAAAGTGAAGGTAAAGAGGCTTGAACTATTGGCTGATGCAGAGGTTTTAGAAACTTCAACTGCTGGCTGACACAGTGGTTTCAGATTGTCTAACTGCTGGCAGCGAATACTTTTTCATATTCATTAATTGTTGGCTGAAACAGTGGCTTCAGTTATTCTAACTGCTTGCAGATTAAATGGATTTAGAGAATTCTTCTTCTGGCTGACAGTGACTTCAGACACTCAAACTGCTTGCTGACCCAATGGCTTCAGAGATAACTCCTGGCTGACTAGTGGCATGAGAGGGTTTAACTTTTAGGCTAAAGTAAAGTGTGCTGGTTGTGGTAACAACAATAAACTAAATCAACTTCAAGCCGTTGTCATCAGTTCTTACCGGGCTGCCTAGGGTGTACAATAGCAACAAGAATTAGCGACTGGCGCTATCTAACACTAACTTTTTGCTGATGAAATGGATTGAGAATTCTACTTCTGGCTGACAGTGACTTCAGACACTCAAACTGCTTGCTGACCCAATTGCTTCAGAGATAACTTCTGGCAGATTGTCTAACTGCTGGGAGCGAAAAGATTTTCAGATTCTTGAATTGTTGGCTGAAACAGTGGCTTCAGTTTTTTAACTGCTTGCAGATTAAATGAATTTAGAGAATTCTACTTCTGGCTGACAGTGACTTCAGACACTCAAACTTTGACCCAATGGCTTCAGAGATAACTCCTGGCTGACTAGTGGCATGAGAGGGTTTAACTTTTGGCTGACACGTTAGGTTCAGAAACTTGAACTGGTGGCTCACACAGGCAACATTGAATTGAATAGCTGACCCAAATTGAATTTGTTTCTGATACAGTTGATTCAAAAACTTGAATTGATGGTTGCTTTAGTGGCATCAAAAACTTGAACTGGAAAGCACTAGTGGCACGAGAGGCTTGAACTATTGGCTGATGCAGAGGTTTTAGAAACTTGAACTGCTTGCTGCCCCAATGGCTTCAGACATAACTGCTGGCTTACTAGTGGAATGAGAGGGTTGAACTTTTGGCTACATTGGCTTCAGAAACTTGAACTGTTGGCTCACACAGGCATCAGTAACGTGAACTGCTGACGCAAATTGAATTGGTTTCTGATACAGTTGATTCAAAAACTTGAATCGATGGCTGCTTTATTATGTAAGGAAAAATACATCCTGCTTCAATGTTCTTGGTTGGTCACCTAACACAATCAGCCTTACTCAATGATCAAAGGGGGGTTAGAAACAAAGCCTGGTGACGACGGCACCACTAGGGTGTGAGACGGAAGTTAGCCAGCTTACCTAGGTGACAATAACCATTTGGGTCCCTTCCACACCACATACAATGTCCATTTGTTTGCCTGTCACCCAATCAGGGACAGGAACCTGCATTCTATGTCAGCATTTGTATTTCAGGTTTTGGGTATAAAGCTTGTACCTCACACAACACTATTTGGTGATTGAACTGCCTTGCTATTACCCGGTATCTTGTATACTGTAATGAAGACTATTTTGCATTGTCATTAAATTGCTATTGACCTAAACTTTGGAACTACGAGTTTTCTCTTTGTGTCCAATTGGGGAGGGCGTACACATGTCTAGTCCCACACTTGTCTCGTCCCACATCCTCTGATACACGTGGAGCCGCTGGCCGCGGAGGCACCCGTGCGCCACACATCACTTGTTTTTATACCAGGCTATAAATCGAAGTAGACCTAGGACTATTTATCCACAGAAAAAAATGGTTAATAGCCTAAGTGGAGGGGCTAAATTATTGATTCGGTAATTCAAATTAACATGGTCTGTACAACCAGTAAGTTAAACAACTACAAGAATAATGCATTAGCCTAATCACCATATGAAATCATCCTAGACTCCAGAATGCACCACCAGTCTCATTCGCTTGCCACATTTCATACACTGTAGTTTGCGCTGGAGTACTTCTGAGTGAGAACAGAGCAGGTAAGCAGGAAGGATCGAGCAGGTAAGTAAAGTATAATGCAGACTGATATTTATGACAGCTCAGTTTTCGTAATTTTCTTAAATTATGTATTCCTCTTGTTGTGAAAAAATATAGATTATTCATTATTTATATCTAATTATATATCATACTGTAGGACCAACTATATGAAAATGTAGTGTTAATATGAATATGTTTTTCTGTGGTAGGATGAATTGCAAAAAACTGTTCAAAAGGCCCAAATGTGCATAACAGCACACATTCAAGGCCTCACATTCAAGGGCAGACACTCCCGCCGGGAAAACAAGCTCATTATTTGTATCAAAGTGTGGTCAATGAACAATTGTCCCAAGCTAGGCACACAGTATGATCTCATCTTCGACACCTGTAAATCAAAGACATATACACACACCCACACGCAGGAAAAATTGAAGGCAAAAACTGCTCTCATCAGAAACAGCCATATTGTAAAACACTCCCTAATTCCCCAGAGACTGTTTTAGTTACATTTGTATATTCACACATCAGACTGATGAAGTATATGCATAATTATCTCAAAAAAGAGGCAATACCGCACACACACACACAACACACACACACACGGGCAACTAGGTGAATGTTCCAAGCCGGTCTGAAGAGATAAACATGAATTACTCCCTAAACATTCCTTGGGGCCTGATTGTCCGAAAAAAATGTCTGGCTCCCTAGCCTTGGAAATGTATGTGTGTGCGCAGTTTGAGAAACTAATAGAGTTTATTAAATCCAAAGAAAACATTTCTCTTTTCCTTCACAAACATTTAGTATAAAAGACAATAAATTACAAATAATGTCTCATGGTGCTTCTTTTTAAGATGTTGTCTTTGGTTTATAAAGCAACCACCTGTGGTAATAGCATTTAAAAAAGCTTATAGCCGAGCGTGGCCGGTGCCCTGTGGAAGCGGCAATTGGCAGCCGCTTCCGGGTGGGGGGAGGGGCTCGGAGAGAATCACTGCCCGCACGGGGACCCAGGCGAGTCGCGGTCAGGAGCTCGAGGAGTCGCGCCCTGTAGAGGACGTGGCGACCTCCTTCCTACTACTAGGACCGATAGACGGGATTGTGTAACAGTGGTTCTCTAGCGGTTGCTACCTGGGGGGGAATTGAATTAGAATAGGGGTTCAATTGGCTACTAAATTGGGAGAAAAAGGGAAAAATCTGAAATAAATTATTTAAAATAAAAAAAAAAAGCTTATAGCCAGTATTATTTAACCCATCAAGCATTGTATTATTATGTATGGAACCACGATGGTCAGACCATGGTCAGACTGTTTCTGAAATAATTGAATCATGGTATTACATTAAAATTATTATATAAATAAGGGCCAAGTGTAATACTCAAATAAAACAAGCAGAGACCGCTGCAGACCATGGAAAAAAGTAATCGCCCAGAAAATGGGAAAACCCCAAAAAGGGGGGGTTGAAATAACATACAAGATGTCAGCTGAACTCCATGGTGCTTCTGTCATTAACGGACCTGTGTGCCGGAAAAAGCGGAGGAAAACGCACCCAAATACGACGGTAAGTTGCTGTGGCCTATGCTTAGGACATTGTAGGAAGTTTAATGTTACACGTCATCGTCAATGTTAAACTGCATGCACAAACGTTATGTTGACACGTCTGTCGACTTGCTTCATAGTATTTTAATAACTTATATGACTTGTATGAAGACAGTCTATGGTAGGCTACATCCAGCTAACTGTGAGCTAGCTTGTGATTAGTTCTTGAGGCACAATTAGCTAATTCTAACTACTAACGAGCATCAAACCATCACTCTGCTGCCAGATATGCAGTAGATATGAATTGATCACTTGAAGGGTTTTTTTTCCGGACTTATTTTTCCATAGAGTTCAATAGGAAAATGAATCAGAAGAAACAACCCTTAAAGTGATCCAACTAATTAAAAATTGTATCCATTCTACTTTTTTCTAATAATTTATTCTAATTGTTCAAATGTTTATTAAATTGCCAAATGAGATTAGGTGAGTTTCTGTATTGTTCATCACACACGCCCCTTGTTTACATGCTACAAAATAACTTTTTTGGAAAGCAATAGTTTGCCGTGAAATGCACCCCCTCCTAAATTTTGCTAGGAAGGTACTACATACATGAAACTCACAGTGGTAACTCATTTTGGCTCCATATGAATGCCCTAAAAAGCATTTGATGCTAGGGTCACCAGAAAAATAATTACAAGTTGGTGCATATTCCGGCAGGGCTGGATTTCCGCTTGCCGTGAAATGCACCCCCTCCTAACTTTGGCTAGGAAGGTCTCACATCCATGAAACTCACAGTGGTAACTCATTTTGGCTCCATATGAATGCCCTAAAAAGCATTTGATGCTGGGTTCACCAGAAAAATAATTACAAGGGGGTGCATATTCCGGCAGGGCTGGATTTCCGCTTGCCGTGAAATGCACCCCCTCCTAACTTTGGCTAGGAAGGTCTCACATCCATGAAACTCACAGTGGTAACTCATTTTGGCTCCATATGAATGCCCTAAAAATAATTTGATGCTGGGGTCACCAGAAAAATAATTACAAGGGGATGCATATTCCGGCAGGGCTGGATTTCCGCTTGCCGTGAAATGCACCCCCTCCTAAATTTTGCTAGGAAGGTACTACATACATGAAACTCACAGTGGTAACTCATTTTGGCTCCATATGAATGCCCTAAAAAGCATTTGATGCTGGGGTCATCAGAAAAATAATTACAAGGTGGTGCATATTCCGGCAGGGCTGGATTTCTGCTTGCCGTGAAATGCACCCCTTCCTAACTTTTGCTAGGAAGGTACTACATAAACTCCTCAAAAAAAGTTCGGAAACGTTATTTCGGTCGATTATTCCTCCCCTTTAAAAATACCAATTGGTATTGTATTTTATATCGTTGGAAAGCCTGATTAGTCACCTTTACAACGAGGTACAACTTGTAAGGATCGTGCATTCGTGGAATGAGCAACACAGCTAACCGTGTGGGTAGCGGCCCAAAAAAATGTGCCAAAATCCCCTGCAATATTCTTCTGTTGGTATTCACTCTCGTTTTGAGTTGCTTGGTGGACTGGATGATTGCGCACTCCCACAGTAATAAGGAAAAAACAACACATATTGGCCATTTTTACACTTTATTCATTTTACACTGTCAGGGACCTCAGTAGCGTGTGGAAGATCCATACGCAGCCACAACAGCTTGGCACCTCCTCCTCATGCTGGTCACCAGCCTGGTCACACACTGCTGTGGGATGGCATCCCATTCCATCCCACTGGCATACACCTGCCAGCACTTGAAGCTCAAAACGAGAGTGAATACCAACAGAAGAATATTGCAGGGGATTTTGGCAAATTTTTTTGGGCCGCTACCCACACGGTTAGCTGTGTTGCTCATTCCACGAATGCATGATCCTTACAAGTTGTACCTCGTTGTAAAGGTGACTAATCAGGCTTTCCAACTATATAAAATACAATACCAATTGGTATTATTAAAGGGGAGGAATAATCGACCGAAATAACATTTCCAAACTGTTTTTGAGGAGTTTACATGAAACTCACAGTGGTAACTCATTTTGGCTCCATATGAATGCCCTAAAAAGCATTTGATGCTGGGGTCACCAGAAAAATAATTACAAGGGGGTGCATATTCCGGCAGGGCTGGATTTCTGCTTGCCGTGAAATGCACCCCCTCCTAACTTTGGATAAAAAGGGACTACATACATGAAACACAGTGGTAACTCATTTTGGCTTGAATGCCCTAAAAAGCATTTGATGCTGGGGTCATCAGAAAAATTATTACAAGGTGGTGCATATTCCGGCAGGGCTGGATTTCTGCTTGCCGTGAAATGCACCACTTCCTAACTTTTGCTAGGAAGGTACTACATACATGAAACTCACAGTGGTAACTCATTTTGGCTCCATATGAATGCCCTAAAAAGCATTTGATGCTGGGTTCACCAGAAAAATAATTACAAGGGGGTGCATATTCCGGCAGGGCTGGATTTCTGCTTTCCGTGAAATGCACCCCCTCCTAACTTTGGATAAAAAGGGACTACATACATGAAACACAGTGGTAACTCATTTTGGCTCCATATGAATGCCCTAAAAAGCATTTGATGCTGGGTTCACCAGAAAAATAATTACAAGGGGGTGCATATTCCGGCAGGGCTGGATTTCCGCTTGCCGTGAAATGCACCCCCTCCTAACTTTGGCTAGGAAGGTCTCACATCCATGAAACTCACAGTGGTAACTCATTTTGGCTCCATATGAATGCCCTAAAAAGCATTTGATGCTGGGTTCACCAGAAAAATAATTACAAGGTGGTGCATATTCCGGCAGGGCTGGATTTTCGCTTGCCGTGAAATGCACCCCCTCCTAACTTTGGCTAGGAAGGTCTCACATCCATGAAACTCACAGTGCTAACTCATTTTGGCTCCATATGAATGCCCTAAAAATAATTTGATGCTGGGGTCACCAGAAAAATAATTACAAGGGGGTGAATATTCCGGCAGGGCTGGATTTCCGCTTGCCGTGAAATGCACCCCCTTTTAAATTTTGCTAGGAAGGTACTACATACATGAAACTCACAGTGGTAACTCATTTTGGCTCCATATGAATGCCCTAAAAAGCATTTGATGCTGGGGTCATCAGAAAAATAATTACAAGGGGGTGCATATTCCGGCAGGGCTGGATTTCCGCTTGCCGTGAAATGCACCCCCTCCTAACTTTGGCTAAGAAGGTCTCACATCCATGAAACTCACAGTGGTACCTCATTTTGGCTCCATATGAATGCCCAAAAAAGAATTTGATGCTGGGTTCACCAGAAAAACAATTACAAGGGGGTGCATATTCCGGCAGGGCTGGATTTCCGCTTGCCGTGAAATGCACCCCCTCCTAACTTTGGCTAGGAAGGTCTCACATCCATGAAACTCACAGTCGTAACTCATTTTGGCTCCATATGAATGCCCTAAAAAGGATTTGATGCTGGGTTCACCAGAAAAATAATTACAAGGTGTTGCATATTCCGGCAGGGCTGGATTTCTGCTTGCCGTGAAATGCACCCCCATGTAACTTTGGCTAAAAAGGTACTACATACATGAAACCCACAGTGGTAACTCATTTTGGCTCCATATGAATGCCCTAAAAAGCATTTGATGCTGGGGTCACCAGAGAAATATTTACAAGGGGGTGCATATTCCGGCAGGGCTGGATTTCCGCTTGCCGTGAAATGCACCCCCTCCTAACTTTGGCTAAGAAGGTCTCACATCCATGAAACTCACAGTGGTAACTCATTTTGGCTCCATATGAATGCCCTAAAAAGCATTTGTTGCTGGGGTCACCAGAAAAATAATTACAAGGGGGTGCATATTCCAGCAGGGCTGGATTTCCGCTTGCCGTGAAATGCACCCCCTCCTAACTTTGGCTAGGAAGGTCTCACATCCATGAAACTCACAGTGCTAACTCATTTTGGCTCCATATGAATGCCCTAAAAATAATTTGATGCTGGGGTCACCAGAAAAATAATTACAAGGGGGTGCATATTCCGGCAGGGCTGGATTTCCGCTTGCCGTGAAATGCACCCCCTTTTAAATTTTGCTAGGAAGGTACTACATACATGAAACTCACAGTGGTAACTTTATTTTGGCTCCATATGAATGCCCTAAAAAGCATTTGATGCTGGGGTCACCAGAAAAATAATTACAAGGGGGTGCATATTCCGGCAGGGCTGGATTTCCGCTTGCCGTGAAATGCACCCCCTCCTAACTTTGGCTAAAAAGGGACTACATACATGAAACTCACAGTGGTAACTCATTTTGGCTCCATATGAATGCCCTAAAAAGCATTTGATGCTGGGGTCATCAGAAAAATAATTACAAGGGGGTGCATATTCCGGCAGGGCTGGATTTCCGCTTGCCGTGAAATGCACCCCCTCCTAACTTTGGCTAAGAAGGTCTCACATCCATGAAACTCACAGTGGTAACTCATTTTGGCTCCATATGAATGCCCAAAAAAGAATTTGATGCTGGGTTCACCAGAAAAATAATTACAAGGGGGTGCATATTCCGGCAGGGCTGGATTTCCGCTTGCCGTGAAATGCACCCCCTCCTAACTTTGGCTAGGAAGGTCTCACATCCATGAAACTCACAGTCGTAACTCATTTTGGCTCCATATGAATGCCCTAAAAAGGATTTGATGCTGGGTTCACCAGAAAAATAATTACAAGGTGTTGCATATTCCGGCAGGGCTGGATTTCTGCTTGCCGTGAAATGCACCCCCATGTAACTTTGGCTAAAAAGGTACTACATACATGAAACCCACAGTGGTAACTCATTTTGGCTCCATATGAATGCCCTAAAAAGCATTTGATGCTGGGGTCACCAGAGAAATATTTACAAGGGGGTGCATATTCCGGCAGGGCTGGATTTCCGCTTGCCGTGAAATGCACCCCCTCCTAACTTTGGCTAAGAAGGTCTCACATCCATGAAACTCACAGTGGTAACTCATTTTGGCTCCATATGAATGCCCTAAAAAGCATTTGTTGCTGGGGTCACCAGAAAAATAATTACAAGGGGGTGCATATTCCGGCAGGGCTGGATTTCCGCTTGCCGTGAAATGCACCCCCTCCTAACTTTGGCTAGGAAGGTCTCACATCCATGAAACTCACAGTGCTAACTCATTTTGGCTCCATATGAATGCCCTAAAAATAATTTGATGCTGGGGTCACCAGAAAAATAATTACAAGGGGGTGCATATTCCGGCAGGGCTGGATTTCCGCTTGCTGTGAAATGCACCCCCTTTTAAATTTTGCTAGGAAGGTACTACATACATGAAACTCACAGTGGTAACTCATTTTGGCTCCATATGAATGCCCTAAAAAGCATTTGATGCTGGGGTCACCAGAAAAATAATTACAAGGGGGTGCATATTCCGGCAGGGCTGGATTTCCGCTTGCCGTGAAATGCACCCCCTCCTAACTTTGGCTAGGAAGGTCTCACATCCATGAAACTCACAGTGGTAACTCATTTTGGCTCCATATGAATGCCCTAAAAAGCATTTGATGCTGGGTTCACCAGAGAAATATTTACAAGGGGGTGCATATTCCGGCAGGGCCGGATTTCTGCTTGCCGTGAAATGCACCCCCTCCTAACTTTGGCTAAAAAGGGACTACATACATGAAACTCACAGTGGTAACTCATTTTGGCTCCATATGAATGCCCTAAAAAGCATTTGATGCTGGGGTCACCAGAAAAATAATTACAAGGGGGTGCATATTCCGGCAGGGCTGGATTTCTGCTTGCCGTGAAATGCACCCCCTCCTAACTTTGGATAAAAAGGGACTACATACATGAAACACAGTGGTAACTCATTTTGGCTTGAATGCCCTAAAAAGCATTTGATGCTGGGGTCATCAGAAAAATTATTACAAGGTGGTGCATATTCCGGCAGGGCTGGATTTCTGCTTGCCGTGAAATGCACCACTTCCTAACTTTTGCTAGGAAGGTACTACATACATGAAACTCACAGTGGTAACTCATTTTGGCTCCATATGAATGCCCTAAAAAGCATTTGATGCTGGGTTCACCAGAAAAATAATTACAAGGGGGTGCATATTCCGGCAGGGCTGGATTTCTGCTTTCCGTGAAATGCACCCCCTCCTAACTTTGGATAAAAAGGGACTACATACATGAAACACAGTGGTAACTCATTTTGGCTCCATATGAATGCCCTAAAAAGCATTTGATGCTGGGTTCACCAGAAAAATAATTACAAGGGGGTGCATATTCCGGCAGGGCTGGATTTCCGCTTGCCGTGAAATGCATCCCCTCCTAACTTTGGCTAGGAAGGTCTCACATCCATGAAACTCACAGTGGTAACTCATTTTGGCTCCATATGAATGCCCTAAAAAGCATTTGATGCTGGGTTCACCAGAAAAATAATTACAAGGTGGTGCATATTCCGGCAGGGCTGGATTTTCGCTTGCCGTGAAATGCACCCCCTCCTAACTTTGGCTAGCAAGGTCTCACATCCATGAAACTCACAGTGGTAACTCATTTTGGCTCCATATGAATGCCCTAAAAATAATTTGATGCTGGGGTCACCAGAAAAATAATTACAAGGGGGTGCATATTCCGACAGGGCTGGATTTCTGCTTGCCGTGAAATGCACCCCCTCCTAACTTTTGCGAGGAAGGTAGTACATACATGAAACTCACAGTGGTAACTCAATTTGGCTCCATATGAATGCCCTAAAAATAATTTGATGCTGGGGTCACCAGAAAAATAATTACAAGGAGGTGCATATTCCGGCAGGTCTGGATTTCTGCTTGCCGTGAAATGCACCCCCTCCTAAATTTTGCTAGGAAGGTACTACATACATGAAACTCACAGTGGTAACTCATTGTGGCTCCATATGAATGCCCTAAAAATAATTTGATGCTGGGGTCACCAGAAAAATAATTACAAGGGGGTGCATATTCCGGCAGGGCTGGATTTCCGCTTGCCGTGAAATGCACCCCCTCCTAACTTTGGCTAGGAAGGTCTCACATCCATGAAACTCACAGTGGTAACTCAATTTGGCTCCATATGAATGGCCTAAAAATAATTTGATGCTGGGGTCACCAGAAAAATAATTACAAGGTGGTGCATATTCCGGCAGGGCTGGATTTCTGCTTGCCGTGAAATGCACCCCCTCCTAACTTTGGCTAGGAAGGTCTCACATCCATGAAACTCACAGTGGTAACTCATTTTGGCTCCATATGAATGCCCTAAAAATAATTTGATGCTGGGATCACCAGAAAAATAATTACAAGGGGGTGCATATTCCAGCAGGGCTGGATTTCTGCTTGCCGTGAAATGCACCCCCTCCTAACTTTTGCGAGGAAGGTAGTACATACATGAAACTCACAGTGGTAACTCATTTTGGCTCCATATGAATGCCCTAAAAAGCATTTGATGCTGGGGTCATCAGAAAAATAATTACAAGGGGGTGCATATTCCGGCAGGGCTGGATTTCTGCTTTCCGTGAAATGCACCCCCTCCTAACTTTGGATAAAAAGGGACTACATACATGAAACACAGTGGTAACTCATTTTGGCTCCATATGAATGCCCTAAAAATAATTTGATGCTGGGGTCACCAGATAAATAATTACAAGGGGGTGCATATTCCGACAGGGCTGGATTTCTGCTTGCCGTGAAATGCACCCCCTCCTAACTTTTGCGAGGAAGGTAGTACATACATGAAACTCACAGTGGTAACTCAATTTGGCTCCATATGAATGCCCTAAAAATAATTTGATGCTGGGGTCACCAGAAAAATAATTACAAGGAGGTGCATATTCCGGCAGGTCTGGATTTCTGCTTGCCGTGAAATGCACCCCTTCCTAACTTTTGCTAGGAAGGTACTACATACATGAAACTCACAGTGGTAACTCATTTTGGCTCCATATGAATGCCCTAAAAAGCATTTGATGCTGGGGTCATCAGAAAAATAATTACAAGGGGGTGCATATTCCGGCAGGGCTGGATTTCCGCTTGCCGTGAAATGCACCCCCTCCTAACTTTGGCAAGGAAGGTCTCACATCCATGAAACTCACAGTGGTAACTCAATTTGGCTCCATATGAATGGCCTAAAAATAATTTGATGCTGGGGTCACCAGAAAAATAATTACAAGGTGGTGCATATTCCGGCAGGGCTGGATTTCTGCTTGCCGTGAAATGCACCCCCTCCTAACTTTGGCTAGGAAGGTCTCACATCCATGAAACTCACAGTGGTAACTCATTTTGGCTCCATATGAATGCCCTAAAAATAATTTGATGCTGGGATCACCAGAAAAATAATTACAAGGGGGTGCATATTCCGGCAGGGCTGGATTTCTGCTTTCCGTGAAATGCACCCCCTCCTAACTTTGGATAAAAAGGGACTACATACATGAAACACAGTGGTAACTCATTTTGGCTCCATATGAATGCCCTAAAAAGCATTTGATGCTGGGGTCACCAGAAAAATAATTACAAGGTGGTGCATATTCCGGCAGGGCTGGATTTCTGCTTGACGTGAAATGCACCCCCTCCTAACTTTTGCGAGGAAGGTAGTACATACATGAAACTCACAGTGGTAACTCAATTTGGCTCCATATGAATGCCCTAAAAATAATTTGATGCTGGGGTCACCAGAAAAATAATTACAAGGTGGTGCATATTCCGGCAGGGCTGGATTTCTGCTTGCCGTGAAATGCACCCCCTCCTAAATTTTGCTAGGAAGGTACTACATACATGAAACTCACAGTGGTAACTCATTGTGGCTCCATATGAATGCCCTAAAAATAATTTGATGCTTGGGTCACCAGAAAAATAATTACAAGGGGGTGCCTATTCCGGCAGGGCTGGATTTCCGCTTGCCGTGAAATGCAACCCCTCCTAACTTTGGCTAGGAAGGTCTCACATCCATGAAACTCACAGTGGTAACTCATTTTGGCTCCATATGAATGCCCTAAAAAGCATTTGATGCTGGGGTCATCAGAAAAATAATTACAAGGGGGTGCATATTCCGGCAGGGCTGGATTTCTGCTTGCCGTGAAATGCACCCCTTCCTAACTTTTGCTAGGAAGGTACTACATACATGAAACTCACAGTGGTAACTCATTTTGGCTCCATATGAATGCCCTAAAAAGCATTTGATGCTGGGGTCATCAGAAAAATAATTACAAGGTGGTGCATATTCTGGCAGGGCTGGATTTCTGCTTGCCGTGAAATGCACCCCCTCCTAACTTTTGCGAGGAAGGTAGTACATACATGAAACTCACAGTGGTAACTCAATTTGGCTCCATATGAATGCCCTAAAAAGCATTTGATGCTGGGGTCATCAGAAAAATAATTACAAGGGGGTGCATATTCCGACAGGGCTGGATTTCTGCTTGCCTTGAAATGCACCCCCTCCTAAATTTTGCTATGAAGGTACTACATACATGAAACTCACAGGTGGTAACTCATTTTGGCTCCATATGAATGCCCTAAAAATAATTTGATGCTGGGGTCATCAGAAAAATAATTACAAGGGGGTGCATATTCCGACAGGGCTGGATTTCTGCTTGCCGTGAAATGCACCCCCTCCTAAATTTTGCTATGAAGGTACTACATAAACTCCTCAAAAAAAGTTTGGAAACGTTATTTCAGTCGATTATTCCTCCCCTTTAATAATACCAATTGGTATTGTATTTTATATCATTGGAAAGCCTGATTAGTCACCTTTACAACGAGGTACAACTTGTAAGGATCGTGCATTCGTGGAATGAGCAACACAGCTAACCGTGTGGGTAGCGGCCCCAAAAAATGTGCCAAAATCCCCTGCAATATTCTTCTGTTGGTATTCACTCTCGTTTTGAGATGCTTGGTGGACTGGATGATTGCACTCTCCCACAGTAATAAGGAAAAAACAACACATATTGGCCATTTTTACACTTTATTCATTTTACACTGTCAGGGACCTCAGTAGCGTGTGGAAGATCCATACGCAGCCACAACAGCTTGGCACCTCCTCCTCATGCTGGTCACCAGCCTGGTCACACACTACTAATCAGGCTTTCCAACGATATAAAATACAATACCAATTGGTATTATTAAAGGGGAGGAATAATCGACCGAAATAACGTTTCCAAACTTTTTTTGAGGAGTTTAGTTGGAAAGCCTGATTAGTCACCTTTACAACGAGGTACAACTTGTAAGGATCATGCATTCGTGGAATGAGCAACACAGCTAACCGTGTGGGTAGCGGCCCAAAAAAATGTGCCAAAATCCCCTGCAATATTCTTCTGTTGGTATTCACTCTCGTTTTGAGCTTCAAGTGCTGGCAGGTGTATGCCAGTGGGATGGAATGGGATGCCATCCCACAGCAGTGTGTGACCAGGCTGGTGACCAGCATGAGGAGGAGGTGCCAAGCTGTTGTGGCTGCGTATGGATCTTCCACACGCTACTGAGGTCCCTGACAGTGTAAAATGAATAAAGTGTAAAAATGGCCAATATGTGTTGTTTTTTCCTTATTACTGTGGGAGAGTGCAATCATCCAGTCCACCAAGCAACTCAAAACGAGAGTGAATACCAACAGAAGAATATTGCAGGGGATTTTGGCACATTTTTTTGGGCCGCTACCCACACGGTTAGCTGTGTTGCTCATTCCACGAATGCACGATCCTTACAAGTTGTACCTCGTTGTAAAGGTGACTAATCAGGCTTTCCAACGATATAAAATACAATACCAATTGGTATTATTAAAGGGGAGGAATAATCGACCGAAATAACGTTTCCGAACTTTTTTTGAGGAGTTTATGTAGTACCTTCCTAGCAAAAGTTACGAGGGGGTGCATTTCACGGCAAGCAGAAATCCAGCCCTGCCGGAATATGCACCACCTTGTAATTATTTTTCTGGTGAACCCAGCATCAAATCCTTTTTAGGGCATTCATATGGAGCCAAAATGAGTTACGATTGTGAGTTTCATGGATGTGAGACCTTCCTAGCCAAAGTTAGGAGGGGGTGCATTTCACGGCAAGCGGAAATCCAGCCCTGCCGGAATATGCACCCCCTTGTAATTATTTTTCTGATGACCCCAGCATCAAATGCTTTTTAGGGCATTCATATGGAGCCAAAATGAGTTACCACTGTGAGTTTCATGGATGTGAGACCTTCCTAGCCAAAGTTAGGAGGGGGTGCATTTCACGGCAAGCGGAAATCCAGCCCTGCCGGAATATGCACCCCCTTGTAATTATTTTTCTGGTGACCCCAGCATCAAATGCTTTTTAGGGCATTCATATGGAGCCAAAATGAGTTACCACTGTGAGTTTCATGTATGTAGTACCTTCCTAGCAAAATTTAAAAGGGGGTGCATTTCACGGCAAGCGGAAATCCAGCCCTGCCGGAATATGCACCCCCTTGAAATTATTTTTCTGGTGACCCCAGCATCAAATTATTTTTAGGGCATTCATATGGAGCCAAAAAGCACTGTGAGTTAGCACTGTGAGTTTCATCTAGCAGCCAAAGTTAGGAGGGGGTGCATTTCACGGCAAGCGGAAATCCAGCCCTGCTGGAATATGCACCCCCTTGTAATTATTTTTCTGGTGACCCCAGCAAACAGGAGGGGGTGCATTTCACGGCAAGCGGAAATCCAGCCCTGCCACGGAATATGCACCCCCTTGTAATTATTTTTCTGATGACCCCAGCATCCAATTATTTTTAGGGCATTCATATGGAGCCAAAATGAGTTAGCACTGTGAGTTTCATGGATGTGAGACCTTCCTAGCCAAAGTTAGGAGGGGGTGCATTTCACGGCAAGCGGAAATCCAGCCCTGCCGGAATATGCACCCCCTTGTAATTATTTTTCTGGTGACCCCAGCATCAAATGCTTTTTAGGGCATTCATATGGAGCCAAAATGAGTTACCACTGTGAGTTTCATGTATGTAGTACCTTCCTAGCAAAATTTAGGAGGGGGTGCATTTCACGGCAAGCGGAAATCCAGCCCTGCCGGAATATGCACCCCCTTGTAATTATTTTTCTGGTGACCCCAGCATCAAATTATTTTTAGGGCATTCATATGGAGCCAAAATGAGTTACCACTGTGAGTTTCATGGATGTGAGACCTTCATAGCCAAAGTTAGGAGGGGGTGCATTTCACGGCAAGCGGAAATCCAGCCCTGCCGGAATATGCACCCCCTTGTAATTATTTTTCTGGTGACCCCAGCATCAAATGCTTTTTAGGGCATTCATATGGAGCCAAAATGAGTTACCACTGTGAGTTTCATGTATGTAGTACCTTTTTAGCAAAATTTAGGAGGGGGTGCATTTCACGGCAAGCAGAAATCCAGCCCTGCCGGAATATGCACCACCTTGTAATTATTTTTCTGGTGACCCCAGCATCAAATTCTTTTTAGGGCATTCATATGGAGCCAAAATGAGTTACCACTGTGAGTTTCATGGATGTGAGACCTTCATAGCCAAAGTTAGGAGGGGGTGCATTTCACGGCAAGCGGAAATCCAGCCCTGCCGGAATATGCACCCCCTTGTAATTATTTTTCTGGTGACCCCAGCATCAAATGCTTTTTAGGGCATTCATATGGAGCCAAAATGAGTTACCACTGTGAGTTTCATGTATGTAGTACCTTCCTAGCAAAATTTAGGAGGGGGTGCATTTCACGGCAAGCAGAAATCCAGCCCTGCCGGAATATGCACCACCTTGTAATTATTTTTCTGGTGACCCCAGCATCAAATTATTTTTAGGGCATTCATATGGAGCCAAAATGAGTTACCACTGTGAGTTTCATGGATGTGAGACCTTCCTAGCCAAAGTTAGGAGGGGGTGCATTTCACGGCAAGCGGAAATCCAGCCCTGCCGGAATATGCACCCCCTTGTAATTATTTTTCTGGTGACCCCAGCATCAAATGCTTTTTAGGGCATTCATATGGAGCCAAAATGAGTTACCACTGTGAGTTTCATGTATGTAGTACCTTTTTAGCCAAAGTTAGGAGGGGGTGCATTTCACGGCAAGCAGAAATCCAGCCCTGCCGGAATATGCACCCCCTTGTAATTATTTTTCTGGTGAACCCAGCATCAAATCCTTTTTAGGGCATTCATATGGAGCCAAAATGAGTTACCACTGTGAGTTTCATGGATGTGAGACCTTCCTAGCCAAAGTTAGGAGGGGGTGCATTTCACGGCAAGCGGAAATCCAGCCCTGCCGGAATATGCACCCCCTTGTAATTATTTTTCTGGTGACCCCAGCATCAAATGCTTTTTAGGGCATTCATATGGAGCCAAAATGAGTTACCACTGTGAGTTTCATGGATGTGAGACCTTCCTAGCCAAAGTTAGGAGGGGGTGCATTTCACGGCAAGCGGAAATCCAGCCCTGCCGGAATATGCACCCCCTTGTAATTATTTTTCTGGTGACCCCAGCATCAAATGCTTTTTAGGGCATTCATATGGAGCCAAAATGAGTTACCACTGTGAGTTTCATGTATGTAGTACCTTCCTAGCCAAAGTTAGGAAGGGGGTGCATTTCACGGCAAGCAGAAATCCAGCCCTGCCGGAATATGCACCCCCTTGTAATTATTTTTCTGGTGACCCCAGCATCAAATTATTTTTAGGGCATTCATATGGAGTCAAAATAAGTTACCACTGTGAGTTTCATGGATGTGAGACCTTCATAGCCAAAGTTAGGAGGGGGTGCATTTCACGGCAAGCGGAAATCCAGCCCTGCCTGAAAATGCACCCCCTTGTAATTATTTTTCTGGTGACCCCAGCATCAAATTATTTTTAGGGCATTCATATGGAGTCAAAATAAGTTACCACTGTGAGTTTCATGTATGTAGTACATTTTTAGCCAAAGTTAGGAGGGGGTGCATTTCACGGCAAGCAGAAATCCAGCCCTGCCTGAAAATGCACCCCCTTGTAATTATTTTTCTGATGACCCCAGCATCAAATGCTTTTTAGGGCATTCATATGGAGCCAAAATGAGTTACCACTGTGAGTTTCATGTATGTAGTACCTTCCTAGCCAAAGTTAGGAGGGGGTGCATTTCACGGCAAGCGGAAATCCAGCCCTGCCGGAATATGCACCCCCTTGTAATTATTTTTCTGGTGACCCCAGCATCAAATTATTTTTAGGGCATTCATATGGAGTCAAAATAAGTTACCACTGTGAGTTTCATGGATGTGAGACCTTCCTAGCCAAAGTTAGGAGGGGGTGCATTTCACGGCAAGCGGAAATCCAGCCCTGCCGGAATATGCACCCCCTTGTAATTATTTTTCTGGTGACCCCAGCATCAAATTATTTTTAGGGCATTCATATGGAGCCAAAATGAGTTACCACTGTGAGTTTCATGGATGTGAGACCTTCATAGCCAAAGTTAGGAGGGGGTGCATTTCACGGCAAGCGGAAATCCAGCCCTGCCGGAATATGCACCCCCTTGTAATTATTTTTCTGGTGACCCCAGCATCAAATGCTTTTTAGGGCATTCATATGGAGCCAAAATGAGTTACCACTGTGAGTTTCATGTATGTAGTACCTTTTTAGCAAAATCTAGGAGGGGGTGCATTTCACGGCAAGCAGAAATCCAGCCTGCCGGAATATGCACCCCCTTGTAATTATTTTTCTGGTGACCCCAGCATCAAATTATTTTTAGGGCATTCATATGGAGTCAAATAAGTTACCACTGTGAGTTTCATGTATGTTAGTACCTTCCTAGCCAAAGTTAGGAGGGGGTGCATTTCACGGCAAGCAGAAATCCAGCCCTGCCGGAATATGCACCCCCTTGTAATTATTTTTCTGGTGACCCCAGCATCAAATTATTTTTAGGGCATTCATATGGAGCCAAAATGAGTTACCACTGTGAGTTTCATGGATGTGAGACCTTCATAGCCAAAGTTAGGAGGGGGTGCATTTCACGGCAAGCGGAAATCCAGCCCTGCCTGAAAATGCACCCCCTTGTAATTATTTTTCTGGTAACCCCAGCATCAAATGCTTTTTAGGGCATTCATATGGAGCCAAAATGAGTTACCACTGTGAGTTTCATGGATGTGAGACCTTCCTAGCCAAAGTTAGGAGGGGGTGCATTTCACGGCAAGCGGAAATCCAGCCCTGCCGGAATATGCACCCCCTTGTAATTATTTTTCTGGTGAACCCAGCATCAAATGCTTTTTAGGGCATTCATATGGAGCCAAAATGAGTTACGACTGAGTTTCATGTATGTAGTACCTTTTTAGCCAAAGTTAGGAGGGGTGCATTTCACGGCCAGCAGAAATCCAGCCCTACCTGAATATGCACCCCCTTGTAATTATTTTTCTGGTGACCCAGCATCAAATGCTTTTTAGGGCATTCATATGGAGCCAAAATGAGTTACGACTGTGAGTTTCATGTATGTAGTACCTTCCTAGCAAAAGTTAGGAAGGGGTGCATTTCACGGCAAGCAGAAATCCAGCCCTGCCGGAATATGCACCACCTTGTAATTATTTTTCTGGTGACCCCAGCATCAAATGCTTTTTAGGGCATTCATATGGAGCCAAAATGAGTTACCACTGTGAGTTTCATGGATGTAGTACCTTTTTAGCCAAAGTTAGGAGGGGGTGCATTTCACGGCAAGCGGAAATCCAGCCCTGCCGGAATATGCACCCCCTTGTAATTATTTTTCTGGTGACCCCAGCATCAAATGCTTTTTAGGGCATTCATATGGAGCCAAAATGAGTTACCACTGTGAGTTTCATGTATGTAGTCCCTTTTTAGCCAAAGTTAGGAGGGGGTGCATTTCACGGCAAGCAGAAATCCGGCCCTGCCGGAATATGCACCCCCTTGTAAATATTTCTCTGGTGAACCCAGCATCAAATGCTTTTTAGGGCATTCATATGGAGCCAAAATGAGTTACCACTGTGAGTTTCATGGATGTGAGACCTTCCTAGCCAAAGTTAGGAGGGGGTGCATTTCACGGCAAGCGGAAATCCAGCCCTGCCGGAATATGCACCCCCTTGTAATTATTTTTCTGGTGACCCCAGCATCAAATGCTTTTTAGGGCATTCATATGGAGCCAAAATGAGTTACCACTGTGAGTTTCATGTATGTAGTACCTTCCTAGCAAAATTTAAAAGGGGGTGCATTTCACAGCAAGCGGAAATCCAGCCCTGCCGGAATATGCACCCCCTTGTAATTATTTTTCTGGTGACCCCAGCATCAAATTATTTTTAGGGCATTCATATGGAGCCAAAATGAGTTAGCACTGTGAGTTTCATGGATGTGAGACCTTCCTAGCCAAAGTTAGGAGGGGGTGCATTTCACGGCAAGCGGAAATCCAGCCCTGCCGGAATATGCACCCCCTTGTAATTATTTTTCTGGTGACCCCAGCAACAAATGCTTTTTAGGGCATTCATATGGAGCCAAAATGAGTTACCACTGTGAGTTTCATGGATGTGAGACCTTCTTAGCCAAAGTTAGGAGGGGGTGCATTTCACGGCAAGCGGAAATCCAGCCCTGCCGGAATATGCACCCCCTTGTAAATATTTCTCTGGTGACCCCAGCATCAAATGCTTTTTAGGGCATTCATATGGAGCCAAAATGAGTTACCACTGTGGGTTTCATGTATGTAGTACCTTTTTAGCCAAAGTTACATGGGGGTGCATTTCACGGCAAGCAGAAATCCAGCCCTGCCGGAATATGCAACACCTTGTAATTATTTTTCTGGTGAACCCAGCATCAAATCCTTTTTAGGGCATTCATATGGAGCCAAAATGAGTTACGACTGTGAGTTTCATGGATGTGAGACCTTCCTAGCCAAAGTTAGGAGGGGGTGCATTTCACGGCAAGCGGAAATCCAGCCCTGCCGGAATATGCACCCCCTTGTAATTATTTTTCTGGTGAACCCAGCATCAAATTCTTTTTAGGGCATTCATATGGAGCCAAAATGAGGTACCACTGTGAGTTTCATGGATGTGAGACCTTCTTAGCCAAAGTTAGGAGGGGGTGCATTTCACGGCAAGCGGAAATCCAGCCCTGCCGGAATATGCACCCCCTTGTAATTATTTTTCTGATGACCCCAGCATCAAATGCTTTTTAGGGCATTCATATGGAGCCAAAATGAGTTACCACTGTGAGTTTCATGTATGTAGTCCCTTTTTAGCCAAAGTTAGGAGGGGGTGCATTTCACGGCAAGCGGAAATCCAGCCCTGCCGGAATATGCACCCCCTTGTAATTATTTTTCTGGTGACCCCAGCATCAAATGCTTTTTAGGGCATTCATATGGAGCCAAAATAAAGTTACCACTGTGAGTTTCATGTATGTAGTACCTTCCTAGCAAAATTTAAAAGGGGGTGCATTTCACGGCAAGCGGAAATCCAGCCCTGCCGGAATATGCACCCCCTTGTAATTATTTTTCTGGTGACCCCAGCATCAAATTATTTTTAGGGCATTCATATGGAGCCAAAATGAGTTAGCACTGTGAGTTTCATGGATGTGAGACCTTCCTAGCCAAAGTTAGGAGGGGGTGCATTTCACGGCAAGCGGAAATCCAGCCCTGCTGGAATATGCACCCCCTTGTAATTATTTTTCTGGTGACCCCAGCATCAAATGCTTTTTAGGGCATTCATATGGAGCCAAAATGAGTTACCACTGTGAGTTTCATGGATGTGAGACCTTCCTAGCCAAAGTTAGGAGGGGGTGCATTTCACGGCAAGCGGAAATCCAGCCCTGCCGGAATATGCACCCCCTTGTAATTATTTTTCTGGTGACCCCAGCATCAAATGCTTTTTAGGGCATTCATATGGAGCCAAAATGAGTTACCACTGTGGGTTTCATGTATGTAGTACCTTTTTAGCCAAAGTTACATGGGGGTGCATTTCACGGCAAGCAGAAATCCAGCCCTGCCGGAATATGCAACACCTTGTAATTATTTTTCTGGTGAACCCAGCATCAAATCCTTTTTAGGGCATTCATATGGAGCCAAAATGAGTTACGACTGTGAGTTTCATGGATGTGAGACCTTCCTAGCCAAAGTTAGGAGGGGGTGCATTTCACGGCAAGCGGAAATCCAGCCCTGCCGGAATATGCACCCCCTTGTAATTATTTTTCTGGTGAACCCAGCATCAAATTCTTTTTTGGGCATTCATATGGAGCCAAAATGAGGTACCACTGTGAGTTTCATGGATGTGAGACCTTCTTAGCCAAAGTTAGGAGGGGGTGCATTTCACGGCAAGCGGAAATCCAGCCCTGCCGGAATATGCACCCCCTTGTAATTATTTTTCTGATGACCCCAGCATCAAATGCTTTTTAGGGCATTCATATGGAGCCAAAATGAGTTACCACTGTGAGTTTCATGTATGTAGTACCTTCCTAGCAAAATTTAAAAGGGGGTGCATTTCACGGCAAGCGGAAATCCAGCCCTGCCGGAATATTCACCCCCTTGTAATTATTTTTCTGGTGACCCCAGCATCAAATTATTTTTAGGGCATTCATATGGAGCCAAAATGAGTTAGCACTGTGAGTTTCATGGATGTGAGACCTTCCTAGCCAAAGTTAGGAGGGGGTGCATTTCACGGCAAGCGAAAATCCAGCCCTGCCGGAATATGCACCACCTTGTAATTATTTTTCTGGTGAACCCAGCATCAAATGCTTTTTAGGGCATTCATATGGAGCCAAAATGAGTTACCACTGTGAGTTTCATGGATGTGAGACCTTCCTAGCCAAAGTTAGGAGGGGGTGCATTTCACGGCAAGCGGAAATCCAGCCCTGCCGGAATATGCACCCCCTTGTAATTATTTTTCTGGTGAACCCAGCATCAAATGCTTTTTAGGGCATTCATATGGAGCCAAAATGAGTTACCACTGTGTTTCATGTATGTAGTCCCTTTTTATCCAAAGTTAGGAGGGGGTGCATTTCACGGAAAGCAGAAATCCAGCCCTGCCGGAATATGCACCCCCTTGTAATTATTTTTCTGGTGAACCCAGCATCAAATGCTTTTTAGGGCATTCATATGGAGCCAAAATGAGTTACCACTGTGAGTTTCATGTATGTAGTACCTTCCTAGCAAAAGTTAGGAAGTGGTGCATTTCACGGCAAGCAGAAATCCAGCCCTGCCGGAATATGCACCACCTTGTAATAATTTTTCTGATGACCCCAGCATCAAATGCTTTTTAGGGCATTCAAGCCAAAATGAGTTACCACTGTGTTTCATGTATGTAGTCCCTTTTTATCCAAAGTTAGGAGGGGGTGCATTTCACGGCAAGCAGAAATCCAGCCCTGCCGGAATATGCACCCCCTTGTAATTATTTTTCTGGTGACCCCAGCATCAAATGCTTTTTAGGGCATTCATATGGAGCCAAAATGAGTTACCACTGTGAGTTTCATGTAAACTCCTCAAAAACAGTTTGGAAATGTTATTTCGGTCGATTATTCCTCCCCTTTAATAATACCAATTGGTATTGTATTTTATATAGTTGGAAAGCCTGATTAGTCACCTTTACAACGAGGTACAACTTGTAAGGATCATGCATTCGTGGAATGAGCAACACAGCTAACCGTGTGGGTAGCGGCCCAAAAAAATTTGCCAAAATCCCCTGCAATATTCTTCTGTTGGTATTCACTCTCGTTTTGAGCTTCAAGTGCTGGCAGGTGTATGCCAGTGGGATGGAATGGGATGCCATCCCACAGCAGTGTGTGACCAGGCTGGTGACCAGCATGAGGAGGAGGTGCCAAGCTGTTGTGGCTGCGTATGGATCTTCCACACGCTACTGAGGTCCCTGACAGTGTAAAATGAATAAAGTGTAAAAATGGCCAATATGTGTTGTTTTTTCCTTATTACTGTGGGAGTGCGCAATCATCCAGTCCACCAAGCAACTCAAAACGAGAGTGAATACCAACAGAAGAATATTGCAGGGGATTTTGGCACATTTTTTTGGGCCGCTACCCACACGGTTAGCTGTGTTGCTCATTCCACGAATGCACGATCCTTACAAGTTGTACCTCGTTGTAAAGGTGACTAATCAGGCTTTCCAACGATATAAAATACAATACCAATTGGTATTTTTAAAGGGGAGGAATAATCGACCGAAATAACGTTTCCGAACTTTTTTTGAGGAGTTTATGTAGTACCTTCCTAGCAAAAGTTAGGAAGGGGTGCATTTCACGGCAAGCAGAAATCCAGCCCTGCCGGAATATGCACCACCTTGTAATTATTTTTCTGATGACCCCAGCATCAAATGCTTTTTAGGGCATTCATATGGAGCCAAAATGAGTTACCACTGTGAGTTTCATGTATGTAGTACCTTCCTAGCAAAATTTAGGAGGGGGTGCATTTCACGGCAAGCGGAAATCCAGCCCTGCCGGAATATGCATCCCCTTGTAATTATTTTTCTGGTGACCCCAGCATCAAATTATTTTTAGGGCATTCATATGGAGCCAAAATGAGTTACCACTGTGAGTTTCATGGATGTGAGACCTTCCTAGCCAAAGTTAGGAGGGGGTGCATTTCACGGCAAGCGGAAATCCAGCCCTGCCGGAATATGCACCCCCTTGTAATTATTTTTCTGGTGAACCCAGCATCAAATGCTTTTTAGGGCATTCATATGGAGCCAAAATGAGTTACCACTGTGAGTTTCATGGATGTGAGACCTTCCTAGCCAAAGTTAGGAGGGGGTGCATTTCACGGCAAGCGGAAATCCAGCCCTGCCGGAATATGCACCAACTTGTAATTATTTTTCTGGTGACCCTAGCATCAAATGCTTTTTAGGGCATTCATATGGAGCCAAAATGAGTTACCACTGTGAGTTTCATGTATGTAGTACCTTCCTAGCAAAATTTAGGAGGGGGTGCATTTCACGGCAAACTATTGCTTTCCAAAAAAGTTATTTTGTAGCATGTAAACAAGGGGCGTGTGTGATGAACAATACAGAAACTCACCTAATCTCATTTGGCAATTTAATAAACATTTGAACAATTAGAATAAATTATTAGAAAAAAGTAGAATGGATACAATTTTTAATTAGTTGGATCACTTTAAGGGTTGTTTCTTCTGATTCATTTTCCTATTGAACTCTATGGAAAAATAAGTCCGGAAAAAAAACCCTTCAAGTGATCAATTCATATCTACTGCATATCTGGCAGCAGAGTGATGGTTTGATGCTCGTTAGTAGTTAGAATTAGCTAATTGTGCCTCAAGAACTAATCACAAGCTAGCTCACAGTTAGCTGGATGTAGCCTACCATAGACTGTCTTCATACAAGTCATATAAGTTATTAAAATACTATGAAGCAAGTCGACAGACGTGTCAACATAACGTTTGTGCATGCAGTTTAACATTGACGATGACGTGTAACATTAAACTTCCTACAATGTCCTAAGCATAGGCCACAGCAACTTACCGTCGTATTTGGGTGCGTTTTCCTCCGCTTTTTCCGGCACACAGGTCCGTTAATGACAGAAGCACCATGGAGTTCAGCTGACATCTTGTATGTTATTTCAACCCCCCCTTTTTGGGGTTTTCCCATTTTCTGGGCGATTACTTTTTTCCATGGTCTGCAGCGGTCTCTGCTTGTTTTATTTGAGTATTACACTTGGCCCTTATTTATATAATAATTTTAATGTAATACCATGATTCAATTATTTCAGAAACAGTCTGACCATGGTCTGACCATCGTGGTTCCATACATAATAATACAATGCTTGATGGGTTAAATAATACTGGCTATAAGCTTTTTTTTTTTATTTTAAATAATTTATTTCAGATTTTTCCCTTTTTCTCCCAATTTAGTAGCCAATTGAACCCCTATTCTAATTCAATTCCCCCCCAGGTAGCAACCGCTAGAGAACCACTGTTACACAATCCCGTCTATCGGTCCTAGTAGTAGGAAGGAGGTCGCCACGTCCTCTACAGGGCGCGACTCCTCGAGCTCCTGACCGCGACTCGCCTGGGTCCCCGTGCGGGCAGTGATTCTCTCCGAGCCCCTCCCCCCACCCGGAAGCGGCTGCCAATTGCCGCTTCCACAGGGCACCGGCCACGCTCGGCTATAAGCTTTTTTAAATGCTATTACCACAGGTGGTTGCTTTATAAACCAAAGACAACATCTTAAAAAGAAGCACCATGAGACATTATTTGTAATTTATTGTCTTTTATACTAAATGTTTGTGAAGGAAAAGAGAAATGTTTTCTTTGGATTTAATAAACTCTATTAGTTTCTCAAACTGCGCACACACATACATTTCCAAGGCTAGGGAGCCAGACATTTTTTTCGGACAATCAGGCCCCAAGGAATGTTTAGGGAGTAATTCATGTTTATCTCTTCAGACCGGCTTGGAACATTCACCTAGTTGCCCGTGTGTGTGTGTGTGTGTGTGTTGTGTGTGTGTGTGTGCGGTATTGCCTCTTTTTTGAGATAATTATGCATATACTTCATCAGTCTGATGTGTGAATATACAAATGTAACTAAAACAGTCTCTGGGGAATTAGGGAGTGTTTTACAATATGGCTGTTTCTGATGAGAGCAGTTTTTGCCTTCAATTTTTCCTGCGTGTGGGTGTGTGTATATGTCTTTGATTTACAGGTGTCGAAGATGAGATCATACTGTGTGCCTAGCTTGGGACAATTGTTCATTGACCACACTTTGATACAAATAATGAGCTTGTTTTCCCGGCGGGAGTGTCTGCCCTTGAATGTGAGGCCTTGAATGTGTGCTGTTATGCACATTTGGTCCTTTTGAACAGTTTTTTGCAATTCATCCTACCACAGAAAAACATATTCATATTAACACTACATTTTCATATAGTTGGTCCTACAGTATGATATATAATTAGATATAAATAATGAATAATCTATATTTTTTCACAACAAGAGGAATACATAATTTAAGAAAATTACGAAAACTGAGCTGTCATAAATATCAGTCTGCATTATACTTTACTTACCTGCTCGATCCTTCCTGCTTACCTGCTCTGTTCTCACTCAGAAGTACTCCAGCGCAAACTACAGTGTATGAAATGTGGCAAGCGAATGAGACTGGTGGTGCATTCTGGAGTCTAGGATGATTTCATATGGTGATTAGGCTAATGCATTATTCTTGTAGTTGTTTAACTTACTGGTTGTACAGACCATGTTAATTTGAATTACCGAATCAATAATTTAGCCCCTCCACTTAGGCTATTAACCATTTTTTTCTGTGGATAAATAGTCCTAGGTCTACTTCGATTTATAGCCTGGTATAAAAACAAGTGATGTGTGGCGCACGGGTGCCTCCGCGGCCAGCGGCTCCACGTGTATCAGAGGATGTGGGACGAGACAAGTGTGGGACTAGACATGTGTACGCCCTCCCCAATTGGACACAAAGAGAAAACTCGTAGTTCCAAAGTTTAGGTCAATAGCAATTTAATGACAATGCAAAATAGTCTTCATTACAGTATACAAGATACCGGGTAATAGCAAGGCAGTTCAATCACCAAATAGTGTTGTGTGAGGTACAAGCTTTATACCCAAAACCTGAAATACAAATGCTGACATAGAATGCAGGTTCCTGTCCCTGATTGGGTGACAGGCAAACAAATGGACATTGTATGTGGTGTGGAAGGGACCCAAATGGTTATTGTCACCTAGGTAAGCTGGCTAACTTCCGTCTCACACCCTAGTGGTGCCGTCGTCACCAGGCTTTGTTTCTAACCCCCCTTTGATCATTGAGTAAGGCTGATTGTGTTAGGTGACCAACCAAGAACATTGAAGCAGGATGTATTTTTCCTTACATAATAAAGCAGCCATCGATTCAAGTTTTTGAATCAACTGTATCAGAAACCAATTCAATTTGCGTCAGCAGTTCACGTTACTGATGCCTGTGTGAGCCAACAGTTCAAGTTTCTGAAGCCAATGTAGCCAAAAGTTCAACCCTCTCATTCCACTAGTAAGCCAGCAGTTATGTCTGAAGCCATTGGGGCAGCAAGCAGTTCAAGTTTCTAAAACCTCTGCATCAGCCAATAGTTCAAGCCTCTCGTGCCACTAGTGCTTTCCAGTTCAAGTTTTTGATGCCACTAAAGCAACCATCAATTCAAGTTTTTGAATCAACTGTATCAGAAACAAATTCAATTTGGGTCAGCTATTCAATTCAATGTTGCCTGTGTGAGCCACCAGTTCAAGTTTCTGAACCTAACGTGTCAGCCAAAAGTTAAACCCTCTCATGCCACTAGTCAGCCAGGAGTTATCTCTGAAGCCATTGGGTCAAAGTTTGAGTGTCTGAAGTCACTGTCAGCCAGAAGTAGAATTCTCTAAATTCATTTAATCTGCAAGCAGTTAAAAAACTGAAGCCACTGTTTCAGCCAACAATTCAAGAATCTGAAAATCTTTTCGCTCCCAGCAGTTAGACAATCTGCCAGAAGTTATCTCTGAAGCAATTGGGTCAGCAAGCAGTTTGAGTGTCTGAAGTCACTGTCAGCCAGAAGTAGAATTCTCAATCCATTTCATCAGCAAAAAGTTAGTGTTAGATAGCGCCAGTCGATAATTCTTGATGCTATTGTACACCCTAGGCAGCCGGTAAGAACTGATGACAACGGCTTGAAGTTGATTTAGTTTATTGTTGTTACCACAACCAGCACACTTTACTTTAGCTAAAAGTTCAACCCTCTCATTCCACTAGTCAGCCAGCAGTTATCTCTGAAGCCATTGGGTCAGAAGCAGTTTGAGTGTCTGAAGTCACTGTCAGCCAGAAGAAGAATTCTCTAAATCCATTTAATCTGCAAGCAGTTAGAATAACTGAAGCCACTGTTTCAGCCAACAATTAATGAATATGAAAAAGTATTCGCTGCCAGCAGTTAGACAATCTGAAACCACTGTGTCAGCCAGCAGTTGAAGTTTCTAAAACCTCTGCATCAGCCAATAGTTCAAGCCTCTTTACCTTCACTTTTAGTACGCAGAGTTATAGTGGTTCTGCAATAAAGCAATCGTACATTAATTATATGCACTTATTAAGGCAAAAAGTAAACAGTGCAATAACCATTCTTCACTATAAGGGAATAGAATTAGTAACACAAATTGTTTTTACTGTGCTAATAACCCTGGAAATAACTATTTCCCCATTCAAATGTACAGTACAAGGAATAGTACTTTTCTTACACGTGCAGCGTGCGTGCTGCCTTATGGCCCTGTCACACTATTGCGTATGAGAGAAACGTATGAGTTGCGGATGTAAATTCATGAAATAATTTTCATACGCGCAAAAAGCCGTTGAAAATAAAGAATTTTTCGGATACTTACCGTATTGAACCTATGAGTAGCGTATGAGTAGCGTATCGCCAGCGTATGGCTAGCGTAATGTACGTATGGCTAGCGTATGAGTAGAGTATGAACTGCGCGTGTCCAGCGTACCGCTATCACGTGACAAAGTGCCAATATAACCATCGGCCTTTCCTCATTCTCGGTTCTCAGGATGGGGAACGCAACACACCACCACAACCAGGAAAGAAGTATTGACTCTTTAATGACTGTAGGCTATTACTCAGAGGGTATGCAACATGGTTGAAAAGGACATGATGACGGTGAGGGATTTCGAGAGCTAATAAAACAGGCTGGGCACACGACTCACTCCAGACCACGTAGATATGCTTAAATGTTCTTGAATAAAAATAAGTAGGTCTATCTAGTATGCATATGAGGAGCCTATTCAAAACATAATAGCCTATGTTTTAAGTTGACTGTTCTATGCTAGGTCTACTAGTTTAACTGTCGCCTTTCAATTTCAAGAGCGATTATGTTCATGCTGCAAGTGCCTAGCGGAGCAACGGTTTCGCTTGCTACAGATGAGACCGAGCGCAATTTCTTTTCTGTTAAAGTAGCCTATACACGCCTTCCTATTCTATTTTTGTTATGCTACAATAATGCCTGTTTCTCAAATGTTACAATAAATATTTGATTGATGAATATAACATGCATTTTGTATTCTGTCTATCATAAGCTATATTTAGCTTTTATGTTATCAATTAATCGACGATTTTTTGTTAAGGTTAACAACTATCGATTAAGCAAATTCCTTAATATTTGCATCCCTACTATGTACCATTATTACCATTATTATCATGTGGCATTATTAATGATCAGTTGATCATATGAATAAACGTTTTTTAAACTTACTTCTGGTGTTTTTCATACTTTTATAATACATCAAATGATGTGTAATTTATAAGTACCCCTGACCCATAGAATAATAAACTGCATTTTACACTTGACTTTAAACTATACAATTGTTCTAAATCATCCTGTCTTGCCATGGAACTGCACCTGCATCTGAGTTGACCCAGTGCTTCAGGAGGTTCCTCTGCTTCTTTCAATCGTCAGGCATACGCCAAGATGTCTATATACGTTGCAGATACGTCAGACATACGTTAGAAGTACGTTACTCATGCGCTATCAATGCGCTATCAATACGCTAGCTGTACGGTACACCTTCATGTCAGCGTATGTCATCGTATGACCAGCGTACTCGACCTATGAGTAACGTACCTCTAGCGTAATTCTAGCGTATTCAGCGTATGCCTAGCGTATGTTTAGCGTATAAACCATACGTCCGAACACGCACAAAATTTTTGAGCATGCTTAAAAAACTTTTGGTGCCTCGCCGTATGCCAGCGTATGCCACCGAATGCGACCGTGCTTGAAACGTATACAACCTATGCCTAACGTACCCCTAGCGTATGTCAGCGTATATCAGCGTATGAGTGATATTTTTAATACGCTGGCATACGCTAGTACGAAACGCTATAGTGTGACAGGGCCTTTAAGGACTGCGCATGAGCGTACATCTGACTATAACTAATGAAAAGCTACGTTGCGGCTTGCTTATGCAAGCTAACTTTTAGTAGCCGTAATTTACCATTAAACGGCTAACTGATAGCAGCCCAAATATTTCGCTACACATTTCTGTATGAACACATACAGAAAGTAACAGAGTCGATAAAATGTATATATATTTGCCGACAACATGAATACATTCTGAACATGTGCTACACCACGAGTTAAAGTATGCGGTTTAGCTAACATTGACGAGCTAGCAATTACGTCGTCAAATAAGCACTTCTGAACATAGCATTTTAACTTTGTTACAGCACACAAAACACTCCTGACAGCAATGACAGTACTTACAGTTCACAACGCACATAACACTACGGACAAAGTAAACTTATTTAACTTGCAGTGAATATCAGCCCTCGTCTCTGTAAGATACAGGCGAACCATACACTGAGGTCCGGAACTCTCTAATTGGCCATTATTCAGCTTTGAACTGGCACTCCGATTGGCAGAATCGAGTTAACATAAATAATCACAGGAAAATACTTAATTAAAGGGAAAGGCACCAATTTAACTGAGGGCCTTTTTTTTACAGTTTTTTTTAGAGTGTCTGAAGTCACTGTCAGCCAGAAGATGAATTCTCTGAATCCATTTAATCTGCAAGCAGTTAGAAAACTGAACCCACTGTTTCAGCCAGAAGTAGAATTATCTAAATTAATTTAATCTGCAAGCAGTTAGAAAACTGAAGCCACTGTTTCAGCCAACAATTAAAGAATCTGAAAATCTTTTCGCTCCCAGCAGTTAGACAATCTGAAACCACTGTGTGAGCCACCAGTCCAAGTCTCTGAAGCCAACGTGTCTGCCAAACATTCAACCCTCTCATGCCACTGGTCAGCCAGCAGTTATCTCTGAAGCCATTGGGTCAGCAAGCAGTTCATGTTTCTAAAACCTCTGCATCAGCCAATAGTTCAAAGCTACAGTGTCACTATTGCTTTCCAGTTCAAGTTTTTGATGCTACTAAAGAAGCCATCGATTCAAATTTTTGAATTAACTGTATCAGAAACCAATTCAATTTGTGTCAGCTATTCAATTCAATGTTGCCTGTGTGAGCCACCAGTTCAAGTTTCTGAAGCTAACGCAACCAAAAGTTCAACCCTCTCATTCCACTAGTCAGCCAGCAGTTATCTCTGAAGCCATTGGGTCAGCAAGCAGTTCATGTTTCTAAAACCTCTTCATCAGCCAATAGTTCAAAGCTACCGTGTCACTATTGCTTTCCAGTTCAAGTTTTTGATGCTACTAAAGAAGCCATCGATTCAAATTTTTGAATCAACTGTATCAGAAACCAATTCAATTTGTGTCAGCTATTCAATTCAATGTTGCCTGTGTGAGCCACCAGTTCAAGTTTCTGAAGCCAACGTAGCCAAAAAGTCAACCCTATCATTCCACTAGTCAGCCAGCAGTTATTTCTGAAGCCATTGGGTCAGCAAGCAGTTCATGTGTCTAAAACCTCTGCATCAGCCAATAGTTCAAACCTCTCGTGTCACTATTGCTTTCCAGTTCAAGTTTTTGATGCCACTAAAGCAGCCATCGTTTCAAATTTTTGAATCAACTGTATCAGAAACCAATTCAATTTGGGTCAGCTATTCAATTCACTGTTGCCTGTGTGAGCCACCAGTTCAAGTTTCTGAAGCCAACGTAGCCAAAAGGTCAACCCTCTCATTCCACTAGTCAGCCAGTATATCTCTGAAGCCATTGGGTCAGCAAGCAGTTCGATTTTCTAAAACCTCTGCATCAGCCAATAGTTAAAGCCTCTCGTGCCACTATTGCTTTCCAGTTCAAGTTTTTGATGCCACTAAAGCAGCCATCGATTCAAGTTTTTGAACCAACTGTATCAGAAACCAATTCAATTTGGGTCAGCAGTTCAAGTCACTGATGCCTGTGTGAGCCAACAGTTCAAGTATCTGAAGCCAACGTGTCAGCCAAAAGTTCAACCCTCTCATTCCACTAGTAAGCCAGCAGTTATCTCTGAAGCCATTGGGTCAGCAAGCAGTTCAAGTTTCTAAAACCTCTGCATCATCCAATTGTTCAAGCCTCTCGTGCCACTATTGCTTTCCAGTACAAGTTTTTGACGCCACTAAAGCAGCCATCGATTCAAGTTTTTGAACCAACTGTATCAGAAACCAATTCAATTTGGGTCAGCAGTTTAAGTCACTGGTGCCTGTGTGAGCCACCAGTTCAAGTATCTGAAGCCAACGTGTCAGCCAAAAGTTCAACCCTCTCATTCCACTAGTCAGCCAGCAGTTATGTCTGAAGCCATTGTGTCAGCAAGCAGTTCAAGTTTCTAAAACCTCTGCATCATCCAATTGTTCAAGCCTCTCGTGCCACTATTGCTTTCCAGTACAAGTTTTTGATGCCACTAAAGCAGCCATCGTTTCAAGTTTTTGAATCAACTGTATCAGAAACCAATTCAATTTGCGTCAGCAGTTCAAGTCACTGATGCCTGTGTGAGCCAACAGTTCAAGTTTCTGAAGCCAACGTAGCCAAAAGTTCAACCCTCTCATTCCACTAGTCAGCCAGCAGTTATGTCTGAAGCCATTGGGTCAGCAAGCAGTTCAAGTTTCTAAAACCTCTGCATCATCCAATTGTTCAAGCCTCTCGTGCCACTATTGCTTTCCAGTACAAGTTTTTGATGCCACTAAAGCAGCCATCGTTTCAAGTTTTTGAATCAACTGTATCAGAAACCAATTCAATTTGCGTCAGCAGTTCAAGTTACTGATGCCTGTGTGAGCCACCAGTTCAAGTTTCTGAAGCCAACGTAGCCAAAAGTTCAACCCTCTCATTCCACTAGTCAGCCAGCAGTTATCTCTGAAGCCATTGGGTCAGCAAGCAGTTCAAGTTTCTAAAACCTCTGCATCAGCCAATAGTTCAAGCCTCTCGTGCCACTATTGCTTTCCAGTTCAAGTTTTTGATGCCACTAAAGCAGCCATCGATTCAAGTTTTTGAACGAACTATATCAGAAACCAAATTCAATTTGGGTCAGCAGTTCAAGTCACTGATGCCTGTGTGAGCCAACAGTTCAAGTATCCGAAGCCAACGTGTCAGCCAAAAGTTCAACCCTATCATTCCACTATTCAGCCAGCAGATATCTCTGAAGCCATTGGGTCAGCAAGCAGTTCAAGTTTCTAAAACCTCTGCATCAGCCAATAGTTCAAGCCTCTCGTGCCACTAGTGCAGGGGTAGGCAACCCTGGTCCTGGAGAGCCGCAGGGTCTGCTGGTTTTTGTTTTCACCCTAAATACAGCAACTACTTAGACTAAAGAAACCAGCTGAGGTGAGTTAACTGTGTAATCGACTGCTTTAATTGATCAATTAAATGGCGAGTAACAACAAAAACCAGCAGACCCTGCGGCTCTCCAGGACCAGGGTTGCCTACCCCATGCACTAGTGCTTTCCAGTTCAAGTTTTTGATGCCACTAAAGCAGCCATCGATTCAAGTTTTTGAATCAACTGTATCAGAAACAAAGTCAATTTGGGTCAGCTATTCAATTCAATGTTGCCTGTGTGAGCCACCAGTTCAAGTTTCTGAAGCCAACGTAACCAAAAGTTCAACCCTCTCATTCCACTAAGCGAGCAGTTATGTCTTAAGCCATTGGGTCAGCAAGCAGTTAGATTTTCTAAAACCTCTGCATCAGCCAATAGTTCAAGCCTCTCGTGCCACTAATGCTTTCCAGTTCAAGTTTTTGATGCCACTAAAGCAGCCATCGATTCAAGTTTTTGAACGAACTATATCAGAAACCAAATTCAATTTGGGTCAGCAGTTCAAGTCACTGATGCCTGTGTGAGCCAACAGTTCAAGTATCTGAAGCCAACGTGTCAGCCAAAAGTTCAACCCTCTCATTCCACTAAGCGAGCAGTTATGTCTTAAGCCATTGGGTCAGCAAGCAGTTAGATTTTCTAAAACCTCTGCATCAGCCAATAGTTCAAGCCTCTCGTGCCACTAATGCTTTCCAGTTCAAGTTTTTGATGCCACTAAAGCAGCCATCGATTCAAGTTTTTGAACCAACTGTATCAGAAACCAATTCAATTTGCGTCAGCAGTTCAAGTTACTGATGCCTGTGTGAGCCAACAGTTCAAGTTTCTGAAGCCAACGTAGCCAAAAGTTCAACCCTCTCATTCCACTAGTCAGCCAGCAGTTATGTCTGAAGCCATTGGGTCAGCAAGCAGTTCAAGTTTCTAAAACCTCTGCATCAGCCAATAGTTCAAGCCTCTCTTGCCATTATTGCTTTCCAATTCAAGTTTTTGATGCCACTAAAGCAGCCATCGATTCAAATTTTTGAATCAACTGTATCAGAAACCAATTCAATTTGTGTCAGCTATTCAATTCAATGTTGCCTGTGTGAGCCACCAGTTCAAGTTTCTGAAGCTAACGCAACCAAAAGTTCAACCCTCTCATTCCACTAGTCAGCCAGCAGTTATCTCTGAAGCCATTGGGTCAGCAAGCAGTTCATGTTTCTAAAACCTCTGCATCAGCCAATAGTTCAAAGCTACCGTGTCACTATTGCTTTCCAGTTCAAGTTTTTGATGCTACTAAAGAAGCCATCGATTCAAATTTTTGAATCAACTGTATCAGAAACCAATTCAATTTGTGTCAGCTATTCAATTCAATGTTGCCTGTGTGAGCCACCAGTTCAAGTTTCTGAAGCCAACGTAGCCAAAAAGTCAACCCTATCATTCCACTAGTCAGCCAGCAGGTATTTCTGAAGCCATTGGGTCAGCAAGCAGTTCATGTGTCTAAAACCTCTGCATCAGCCAATAGTTCAAACCTCTCGTGTCACTATTGCTTTCCAGTTCAAGTTTTTGATGCCACTAAAGCAGCCATCGATTCAGATTTTTGAATCAACTTTATCAAAAACCAATTCAATTTGGGTCAGCTATTCAATTCACTGTTGCCTGTGTGAGCCACCAGTTCAAGTTTCTGAAGCCAACGTAGCCAAAAGTTCAACCCTCTCATTCCACTAGTCAGCCAGCAGATATCTCTGAAGCCATTGGGTCAGCAAGCAGATCAAGTTTCTAAAACCTCTGCATCAGCCAATAGTTCCAGCCTCTCGTGCCACTATTGCTTTCCAGTTCAAGTTTTTTGATGCCACTAAAGCAGCCATCGATTCAAGTTTTTGAACAAACTGTATCAGAAACCATTTCAATTTGGGTCAGCAGTTCAAGTCACTTGGCAATTGCAAACCTTTGAGAATGTCCCCGTCGTGTTTTCAGCAACAAGTACACCTTGGATTCGAACCAGAAACCCATCAATTACCAGGCAGGCTCTCTATCCGTTAAATTACATGGCCGCACAAACGTACTGAGAAGAAAAGTTATTCAAAAACCTCTCACGTGTTAATGACTTCTGCGCATGGGCAACACAACAGCGGTGACGTCACAGCCCTCGAAATTTCTGGAGGCAGCATGACAGCACTCGCGATTGAAGAGCACACGGCCCGTGGACCGAAGCTTTGTCTTGAAGTGACGCTCTGCTTAAATCTGCTGAAATTCTTGTGTACATTTTAGTCTTTGGAAGCTAATAATTCATTTTATTTCATTAACAATTTATGGTTTCTGTAGTATACAAATATATGCTATTGTATATTTTACGATTACAATGTAGGTATAAACATGGGTTCTTCTAGAAATACAATGAAGTACAATTGACAATAATTAATTTGGCCAAGTGGGAATACGAGTACAGAACTTAAAGTCTCTGAACTGGAGGGGAGCGATATATTCAGAGCAAGAGGGCCATCGACTGGTGAAAAATAATTTAAAAAACACGGCAATTGCAAACCTTTGAGAATGTCCCCGTCGTGTTTTCAGCAACAAGTACACCTTGGATTCGAACCAGAAACCCATCAATTACCAGGCAGGCTCTCTATCCGTTAAATTACATGGCCGCACAAACGTACTGAGAAGAAAAGTTATTCAAAAACCTCTCACGTGTTAATGACTTCTGCGCATGGGCAACACAACAGCGGTGACGTCACAGCCCTCGAAATTTCTGAAGGCAGCATGACACCACTCGCGATTGAAGAGCACACGGCCCGTGGACCGAAGCTTTGTCTTGAAGTGACGCTCTGCTTAAATCTGCTGAAATTCTTGTGTACATTTTAGTCTTTGGAAGCTAATAATTCATTTTATTTCATTAACAATTTATGGTTTCTGTAGTATACAAATATATGCTATTGTATATTTTACGATTACAATGTAGGTATAAACATGGGTTCTTCTAGAAATACAATGAAGTACAATTGACAATAATTAATTTGGCATTGTGGGAATACGAGTACAGAACTTAAAGTCTCTGAACTGGTGGGGAGCGATATATTAAGAGCGAGAGGGCCATCGACTGGTGAAAAATAATTTTAAAAAACACGGCAATTGCAAACATTTGAGAATGTCCCCGGTCGTGTTTTCAGCAACAAGTACACCTTGGATTCGAACCAGAAACCCATCAATTACCAGGCAGGCTCTCTATCCGTTAAATTACATGGCCGCACAAACGTACTGAGAAGAAAAGTTATTCAAAAACCTCTCACGTGTTAATGACTTCTGCGCATGGGCAACACAACAGCGGTGACGTCACAGCCCTCGAAATTTCTGAAGGCAGCATGACACCACTCGCGATTGAAGAGCACACGGCCCGTGGACCGAAGCTTTGTCTTGAAGTGACGCTCTGCTTAAATCTGCTGAAATTCTTGTGTACATTTTAGTCTTTGGAAGCTAATAATTCATTTTATTTCATTAACAATTTATGGTTTCTGTAGTATACAAATATATGCTATTGTATATTTTACGATTACAATGTAGGTATAAACATGGGTTCTTCTAGAAATACAATGAAGTACAATTGACAATAATTAATTTGGCATTGTGGGAATACGAGTACAGAACTTAAAGTCTCTGAACTGGTGGGGAGCGATATATTAAGAGCGAGAGGGCCATCGACTGGTGAAAAATAATTTTAAAAACACGGCAATTGCAAACATTTGAGAATGACCCCGGTCGTGTTTTCAGCAACAAGTACACCTTGGATTCGAACCAGAAACCCATCAATTACCAGGCAGGCTCTCTATCCGTTAAATTACATGGCCGCACAAACGTACTGAGAAGAAAAGTTATTCAAAAACCTCTCACGTGTTAATGACTTCTGCGCATGGGCAACACAACAGCGGTGACGTCACAGCCCTCGAAATTTCTGAAGGCAGCATGACACCACTCGCGATTGAAGAGCACACGGCCCGTGGACCGAAGCTTTGTCTTGAAGTGACGCTCTGCTTAAATCTGCTGAAATTCTTGTGTACATTTTAGTCTTTGGAAGCTAATAATTCATTTTATTTCATTAACAATTTATGGTTTCTGTAGTATACAAATATATGCTATTGTATATTTTACGATTACAATGTAGGTATAAACATGGGTTCTTCTAGAAATACAATGAAGTACAATTGACAATAATTAATTTGGCATTGTGGGAATACGAGTACAGAACTTAAAGTCTCTGAACTGGTGGGGAGCGATATATTAAGAGCGAGAGGGCCATCGACTGGTGAAAAATAATTTTAAAAACACGGCAATTGCAAACATTTGAGAATGTCCCCGTCGTGTTTTCAGCAACAAGTACACCTTGGATTCGAACCAGAAACCCATCAATTACCAGGCAGGCTCTCTATCCGTTAAATTACATGGCCGCACAAACGTACTGAGAAGAAAAGTTATTCAAAAACCTCTCACGTGTTAATGACTTCTGCGCATGGGCAACACAACAGCGGTGACGTCACAGCCCTCGAAATTTCTGAAGGCAGCATGACACCACTCGCGATTGAAGAGCACACGGCCCGTGGACCGAAGCTTTGTCTTGAAGTGACGCTCTGCTTAAATCTGCTGAAATTCTTGTGTACATTTTAGTCTTTGGAAGCTAATAATTCATTTTATTTCATTAACAATTTATGGTTTCTGTAGTATACAAATATATGCTATTGTATATTTTACGATTACAATGTAGGTATAAACATGGGTTCTTCTAGAAATACAATGAAGTACAATTGACAATAATTAATTTGGCATTGTGGGAATACGAGTACAGAACTTAAAGTCTCTGAACTGGTGGGGAGCGATATATTAAGAGCGAGAGGGCCATCGACTGGTGAAAAATAATTTAAAAAACACGGCAATTGCAAACATTTGAGAATGTCCCCGGTCGTGTTTTCAGCAACAAGTACACCTTGGATTCGAACCAGAAACCCATCAATTACCAGGCAGGCTCTCTATCCGTTAAATTACATGGCCGCACAAACGTACTGAGAAGAAAAGTTATTCAAAAACCTCTCACGTGTTAATGACTTCTGCGCATGGGCAACACAACAGCGGTGACGTCACAGCCCTCGAAATTTCTGAAGGCAGCATGACACCACTCGCGATTGAAGAGCACACGGCCCGTGGACCGAAGCTTTGTCTTGAAGTGACGCTCTGCTTAAATCTGCTGAAATTCTTGTGTACATTTTAGTCTTTGGAAGCTAATAATTCATTTTATTTCATTAACAATTTATGGTTTCTGTAGTATACAAATATATGCTATTGTATATTTTACGATTACAATGTAGGTATAAACATGGGTTCTTCTAGAAATACAATGAAGTACAATTGACAATAATTAATTTGGCATTGTGGGAATACGAGTACAGAACTTAAAGTCTCTGAACTGGTGGGGAGCGATATATTAAGAGCGAGAGGGCCATCGACTGGTGAAAAATAATTTTAAAAACACGGCAATTGCAAACATTTGAGAATGACCCCGGTCGTGTTTTCAGCAACAAGTACACCTTGGATTCGAACCAGAAACCCATCAATTACCAGGCAGGCTCTCTATCCGTTAAATTACATGGCCGCACAAACGTACTGAGAAGAAAAGTTATTCAAAAACCTCTCACGTGTTAATGACTTCTGCGCATGGGCAACACAACAGCGGTGACGTCACAGCCCTCGAAATTTCTGAAGGCAGCATGACACCACTCGCGATTGAAGAGCACACGGCCCGTGGACCGAAGCTTTGTCTTGAAGTGACGCTCTGCTTAAATCTGCTGAAATTCTTGTGTACATTTTAGTCTTTGGAAGCTAATAATTCATTTTATTTCATTAACAATTTATGGTTTCTGTAGTATACAAATATATGCTATTGTATATTTTACGATTACAATGTAGGTATAAACATGGGTTCTTCTAGAAATACAATGAAGTACAATTGACAATAATTAATTTGGCATTGTGGGAATACGAGTACAGAACTTAAAGTCTCTGAACTGGTGGGGAGCGATATATTAAGAGCGAGAGGGCCATCGACTGGTGAAAAATAATTTTAAAAACACGGCAATTGCAAACATTTGAGAATGACCCCGGTCGTGTTTTCAGCAACAAGTACACCTTGGATTCGAACCAGAAACCCATCAATTACCAGGCAGGCTCTCTATCCGTTAAATTACATGGCCGCACAAACGTACTGAGAAGAAAAGTTATTCAAAAACCTCTCACGTGTTAATGACTTCTGCGCATGGGCAACACAACAGCGGTGACGTCACAGCCCTCGAAATTTCTGAAGGCAGCATGACACCACTCGCGATTGAAGAGCACACGGCCCGTGGACCGAAGCTTTGTCTTGAAGTGACGCTCTGCTTAAATCTGCTGAAATTCTTGTGTACATTTTAGTCTTTGGAAGCTAATAATTCATTTTATTTCATTAACAATTTATGGTTTCTGTAGTATACAAATATATGCTATTGTATATTTTACGATTACAATGTAGGTATAAACATGGGTTCTTCTAGAAATACAATGAAGTACAATTGACAATAATTAATTTGGCATTGTGGGAATACGAGTACAGAACTTAAAGTCTCTGAACTGGTGGGGAGCGATATATTAAGAGCGAGAGGGCCATCGACTGGTGAAAAATAATTTTAAAAACACGGCAATTGCAAACATTTGAGAATGACCCCGGTCGTGTTTTCAGCAACAAGTACACCTTGGATTCGAACCAGAAACCCATCAATTACCAGGCAGGCTCTCTATCCGTTAAATTACATGGCCGCACAAACGTACTGAGAAGAAAAGTTATTCAAAAACCTCTCACGTGTTAATGACTTCTGCGCATGGGCAACACAACAGCGGTGACGTCACAGCCCTCGAAATTTCTGAAGGCAGCATGACACCACTCGCGATTGAAGAGCACACGGCCCGTGGACCGAAGCTTTGTCTTGAAGTGACGCTCTGCTTAAATCTGCTGAAATTCTTGTGTACATTTTAGTCTTTGGAAGCTAATAATTCATTTTATTTCATTAACAATTTATGGTTTCTGTAGTATACAAATATATGCTATTGTATATTTTACGATTACAATGTAGGTATAAACATGGGTTCTTCTAGAAATACAATGAAGTACAATTGACAATAATTAATTTGGCATTGTGGGAATACGAGTACAGAACTTAAAGTCTCTGAACTGGTGGGGAGCGATATATATAGAGCGAGAGCGCCATCGACTGGTGAAAAATAATTTAAAAAACACGGCAATTGCAAACCTTTGAGAATGTCCCCGTCGTGTTTTCAGCAACAAGTACACCTTGGATTCGAACCAGAAACCCATCAATTACCAGGCAGGCTCTCTATCCGTTAAATTACATGGCCGCACAAACGTACTGAGAAGAAAAGTTATTCAAAAACCTCTCACGTGTTAATGACTTCTGCGCATGGGCAACACAACAGCGGTGACGTCACAGCCCTCGAAATTTCTGAAGGCAGCATGACACCACTCGCGATTGAAGAGCACACGGCCCGTGGACCGAAGCTTTGTCTTGAAGTGACGCTCTGCTTAAATCTGCTGAAATTCTTGTGTACATTTTAGTCTTTGGAAGCTAATAATTCATTTTATTTCATGAACAATTCATGGTTTCTGTAGTATACAAATATATGCTATTGTATATTTTACGATTACAATGTAGGTATAAACATGGGTTCTTCTAGAAATACAATGAAGTACAATTGACAATAATTAATTTGGCATTGTGCGAATACGAGTACAGAATTTAAAGTCTCTGAACTGGTGGGGAGCGATATATTAAGAGCGAGAGCGCCATCGACTGGTGAAAAATCATTTTAAAAACACGGCAATTGCAAACATTTGAGAATGTCCCCGGTCGTGTTTTCAGCAACAAGTACACCTTGGATTCGAACCAGAAACCCATCAATTACCAGGCAGGCTCTCTATCCGTTAAATTACATGGCCGCACAAACGTACTGAGAAGAAAAGTTATTCAAAAACCTCTCACGTGTTAATGACTTCTGCGCATGGGCAACACAACAGCGGTGACGTCACAGCCCTCGAAATTTCTGAAGGCAGCATGACACCACTCGCGATTGAAGAGCACACGGCCCGTGGACCGAAGCTTTGTCTTGAAGTGACGCTCTGCTTAAATCTGCTGAAATTCTTGTGTACATTTTAGTCTTTGGAAGCTAATAATTCATTTTATTTCATTAACAATTTATGGTTTCTGTAGTATACAAATATATGCTATTGTATATTTTACGATTACAATGTAGGTATAAACATGGGTTCTTCTAGAAATACAATGAAGTACAATTGACAATAATTAATTTGGCATTGTGGGAATACGAGTACAGAACTTAAAGTCTCTGAACTGGTGGGGAGCGATATATTAAGAGCGAGAGGGCCATCGACTGGTGAAAAATAATTTAAAAAACACGGCAATTGCAAACATTTGAGAATGACCCCGGTCGTGTTTTCAGCAACAAGTACACCTTGGATTCGAACCAGAAACCCATCAATTACCAGGCAGGCTCTCTATCCGTTAAATTACATGGCCGCACAAACGTACTGAGAAGAAAAGTTATTCAAAAACCTCTCACGTGTTAATGACTTCTGCGCATGGGCAACACAACAGCGGTGACGTCACAGCCCTCGAAATTTCTGAAGGCAGCATGACACCACTCGCGATTGAAGAGCACACGGCCCGTGGACCGAAGCTTTGTCTTGAAGTGACGCTCTGCTTAAATCTGCTGAAATTCTTGTGTACATTTTAGTCTTTGGAAGCTAATAATTCATTTTATTTCATTAACAATTTATGGTTTCTGTAGTATACAAATATATGCTATTGTATATTTTACGATTACAATGTAGGTATAAACATGGGTTCTTCTAGAAATACAATGAAGTACAATTGACAATAATTAATTTGGCATTGTGGGAATACGAGTACAGAACTTAAAGTCTCTGAACTGGTGGGGAGCGATATATTCAGAGCGAGAGGGCCATCGACTGGTGAAAAATAATTTTAAAAACACGGCAATTGCAAACATTTGAGAATGACCCCGGTCGTGTTTTCAGCAACAAGTACACCTTGGATTCGAACCAGAAACCCATCAATTACCAGGCAGGCTCTCTATCCGTTAAATTACATGGCCGCACAAACGTACTGAGAAGAAAAGTTATTCAAAAACCTCTCACGTGTTAATGACTTCTGCGCATGGGCAACACAACAGCGGTGACGTCACAGCCCTCGAAATTTCTGAAGGCAGCATGACACCACTCGCGATTGAAGAGCACACGGCCCGTGGACCGAAGCTTTGTCTTGAAGTGACGCTCTGCTTAAATCTGCTGAAATTCTTGTGTACATTTTAGTCTTTGGAAGCTAATAATTCATTTTATTTCATTAACAATTTATGGTTTCTGTAGTATACAAATATATGCTATTGTATATTTTACGATTACAATGTAGGTATAAACATGGGTTCTTCTAGAAATACAATGAAGTACAATTGACAATAATTAATTTGGCATTGTGGGAATACGAGTACAGAACTTAAAGTCTCTGAACTGGTGGGGAGCGATATATTAAGAGCGAGAGGGCCATCGACTGGTGAAAAATAATTTTAAAAACACGGCAATTGCAAACATTTGAGAATGACCCCGGTCGTGTTTTCAGCAACAAGTACACCTTGGATTCGAACCAGAAACCCATCAATTACCAGGCAGGCTCTCTATCCGTTAAATTACATGGCCGCACAAACGTACTGAGAAGAAAAGTTATTCAAAAACCTCTCACGTGTTAATGACTTCTGCGCATGGGCAACACAACAGCGGTGACGTCACAGCCCTCGAAATTTCTGAAGGCAGCATGACACCACTCGCGATTGAAGAGCACACGGCCCGTGGACCGAAGCTTTGTCTTGAAGTGACGCTCTGCTTAAATCTGCTGAAATTCTTGTGTACATTTTAGTCTTTGGAAGCTAATAATTCATTTTATTTCATTAACAATTTATGGTTTCTGTAGTATACAAATATATGCTATTGTATATTTTACGATTACAATGTAGGTATAAACATGGGTTCTTCTAGAAATACAATGAAGTACAATTGACAATAATTAATTTGGCATTGTGGGAATACGAGTACAGAACTTAAAGTCTCTGAACTGGTGGGGAGCGATATATTAAGAGCGAGAGGGCCATCGACTGGTGAAAAATAATTTAAAAAACACGGCAATTGCAAACATTTGAGAATGACCCCGGTCGTGTTTTCAGCAACAAGTACACCTTGGATTCGAACCAGAAACCCATCAATTACCAGGCAGGCTCTCTATCCGTTAAATTACATGGCCGCACAAACGTACTGAGAAGAAAAGTTATTCAAAAACCTCTCACGTGTTAATGACTTCTGCGCATGGGCAACACAACAGCGGTGACGTCACAGCCCTCGAAATTTCTGAAGGCAGCATGACACCACTCGCGATTGAAGAGCACACGGCCCGTGGACCGAAGCTTTGTCTTGAAGTGACGCTCTGCTTAAATCTGCTGAAATTCTTGTGTACATTTTAGTCTTTGGAAGCTAATAATTCATTTTATTTCATTAACAATTTATGGTTTCTGTAGTATACAAATATATGCTATTGTATATTTTACGATTACAATGTAGGTATAAACATGGGTTCTTCTAGAAATACAATGAAGTACAATTGACAATAATTAATTTGGCCAAGTGGGAATACGAGTACAGAACTTAAAGTCTCTGAACTGGTGGGGAGCGATATATTCAGAGCGAGAGGGCCATCGACTGGTGAAAAATAATTTAAAAAACACGGCAATTGCAAACCTTTGAGAATGTCCCCGTCGTGTTTTCAGCAACAAGTACACCTTGGATTCGAACCAGAAACCCATCAATTACCAGGCAGGCTCTCTATCCGTTAAATTACATGGCCGCACAAACGTACTGAGAAGAAAAGTTATTCAAAAACCTCTCACGTGTTAATGACTTCTGCGCATGGGCAACACAACAGCGGTGACGTCACAGCCCTCGAAATTTCTGGAGGCAGCATGACAGCACTCGCGATTGAAGAGCACACGGCCCGTGGACCGAAGCTTTGTCTTGAAGTGACGCTCTGCTTAAATCTGCTGAAATTCTTGTGTACATTTTAGTCTTTGGAAGCTAATAATTCATTTTATTTCATTAACAATTTATGGTTTCTGTAGTATACAAATATATGCTATTGTATATTTTACGATTACAATGTAGGTATAAACATGGGTTCTTCTAGAAATACAATGAAGTACAATTGACAATAATTAATTTGGCATTGTGCGAATACGAGTACAGAATTTAAAGTCTCTGAACTGGTGGGGAGCGATATATTAAGAGCGAGAGCGCCATCGACTGGTGAAAAATCATTTTAAAAACACGGCAATTGCAAACATTTGAGAATGTCCCCGGTCGTGTTTTCAGCAACAAGTACACCTTGGATTCGAACCAGAAACCCATCAATTACCAGGCAGGCTCTCTATCCGTTAAATTACATGGCCGCACAAACGTACTGAGAAGAAAAGTTATTCAAAAACCTCTCACGTGTTAATGACTTCTGCGCATGGGCAACACAACAGCGGTGACGTCACAGCCCTCGAAATTTCTGAAGGCAGCATGACACCACTCGCGATTGAAGAGCACACGGCCCGTGGACCGAAGCTTTGTCTTGAAGTGACGCTCTGCTTAAATCTGCTGAAATTCTTGTGTACATTTTAGTCTTTGGAAGCTAATAATTCATTTTATTTCATTAACAATTTATGGTTTCTGTAGTATACAAATATATGCTATTGTATATTTTACGATTACAATGTAGGTATAAACATGGGTTCTTCTAGAAATACAATGAAGTACAATTGACAATAATTAATTTGGCATTGTGGGAATACGAGTACAGAACTTAAAGTCTCTGAACTGGTGGGGAGCGATATATTAAGAGCGAGAGGGCCATCGACTGGTGAAAAATAATTTAAAAAACACGGCAATTGCAAACATTTGAGAATGTCCCCGGTCGTGTTTTCAGCAACAAGTACACCTTGGATTCGAACCAGAAACCCATCAATTACCAGGCAGGCTCTCTATCCGTTAAATTACATGGCCGCACAAACGTACTGAGAAGAAAAGTTATTCAAAAACCTCTCACGTGTTAATGACTTCTGCGCATGGGCAACACAACAGCGGTGACGTCACAGCCCTCGAAATTTCTGAAGGCAGCATGACACCACTCGCGATTGAAGAGCACACGGCCCGTGGACCGAAGCTTTGTCTTGAAGTGACGCTCTGCTTAAATCTGCTGAAATTCTTGTGTACATTTTAGTCTTTGGAAGCTAATAATTCATTTTATTTCATTAACAATTTATGGTTTCTGTAGTATACAAATATATGCTATTGTATATTTTACGATTACAATGTAGGTATAAACATGGGTTCTTCTAGAAATACAATGAAGTACAATTGACAATAATTAATTTGGCATTGTGGGAATACGAGTACAGAACTTAAAGTCTCTGAACTGGTGGGGAGCGATATATTAAGAGCGAGAGGGCCATCGACTGGTGAAAAATAATTTTAAAAACACGGCAATTGCAAACATTTGAGAATGACCCCGGTCGTGTTTTCAGCAACAAGTACACCTTGGATTCGAACCAGAAACCCATCAATTACCAGGCAGGCTCTCTATCCGTTAAATTACATGGCCGCACAAACGTACTGAGAAGAAAAGTTATTCAAAAACCTCTCACGTGTTAATGACTTCTGCGCATGGGCAACACAACAGCGGTGACGTCACAGCCCTCGAAATTTCTGAAGGCAGCATGACACCACTCGCGATTGAAGAGCACACGGCCCGTGGACCGAAGCTTTGTCTTGAAGTGACGCTCTGCTTAAATCTGCTGAAATTCTTGTGTACATTTTAGTCTTTGGAAGCTAATAATTCATTTTATTTCATTAACAATTTATGGTTTCTGTAGTATACAAATATATGCTATTGTATATTTTACGATTACAATGTAGGTATAAACATGGGTTCTTCTAGAAATACAATGAAGTACAATTGACAATAATTAATTTGGCATTGTGGGAATACGAGTACAGAACTTAAAGTCTCTGAACTGGTGGGGAGCGATATATTAAGAGCGAGAGGGCCATCGACTGGTGAAAAATAATTTTAAAAACACGGCAATTGCAAACATTTGAGAATGACCCCGGTCGTGTTTTCAGCAACAAGTACACCTTGGATTCGAACCAGAAACCCATCAATTACCAGGCAGGCTCTCTATCCGTTAAATTACATGGCCGCACAAACGTACTGAGAAGAAAAGTTATTCAAAAACCTCTCACGTGTTAATGACTTCTGCGCATGGGCAACACAACAGCGGTGACGTCACAGCCCTCGAAATTTCTGAAGGCAGCATGACACCACTCGCGATTGAAGAGCACACGGCCCGTGGACCGAAGCTTTGTCTTGAAGTGACGCTCTGCTTAAATCTGCTGAAATTCTTGTGTACATTTTAGTCTTTGGAAGCTAATAATTCATTTTATTTCATTAACAATTTATGGTTTCTGTAGTATACAAATATATGCTATTGTATATTTTACGATTACAATGTAGGTATAAACATGGGTTCTTCTAGAAATACAATGAAGTACAATTGACAATAATTAATTTGGCATTGTGGGAATACGAGTACAGAACTTAAAGTCTCTGAACTGGTGGGGAGCGATATATTAAGAGCGAGAGGGCCATCGACTGGTGAAAAATAATTTTAAAAACACGGCAATTGCAAACATTTGAGAATGACCCCGGTCGTGTTTTCAGCAACAAGTACACCTTGGATTCGAACCAGAAACCCATCAATTACCAGGCAGGCTCTCTATCCGTTAAATTACATGGCCGCACAAACGTACTGAGAAGAAAAGTTATTCAAAAACCTCTCACGTGTTAATGACTTCTGCGCATGGGCAACACAACAGCGGTGACGTCACAGCCCTCGAAATTTCTGAAGGCAGCATGACACCACTCGCGATTGAAGAGCACACGGCCCGTGGACCGAAGCTTTGTCTTGAAGTGACGCTCTGCTTAAATCTGCTGAAATTCTTGTGTACATTTTAGTCTTTGGAAGCTAATAATTCATTTTATTTCATTAACAATTTATGGTTTCTGTAGTATACAAATATATGCTATTGTATATTTTACGATTACAATGTAGGTATAAACATGGGTTCTTCTAGAAATACAATGAAGTACAATTGACAATAATTAATTTGGCCAAGTGGGAATACGAGTACAGAACTTAAAGTCTCTGAACTGGAGGGGAGCGATATATTCAGAGCAAGAGGGCCATCGACTGGTGAAAAATAATTTTAAAAACACGGCAATTGCAAACATTTGAGAATGTCCCCGGTCGTGTTTTCAGCAACAAGTACACCTTGGATTCGAACCAGAAACCCATCAATTACCAGGCAGGCTCTCTATCCGTTAAATTACATGGCCGCACAAACGTACTGAGAAGAAAAGTTATTCAAAAACCTCTCACGTGTTAATGACTTCTGCGCATGGGCAACACAACAGCGGTGACGTCACAGCCCTCGAAATTTCTGAAGGCAGCATGACACCACTCGCGATTGAAGAGCACACGGCCCGTGGACCGAAGCTTTGTCTTGAAGTGACGCTCTGCTTAAATCTGCTGAAATTCTTGTGTACATTTTAGTCTTTGGAAGCTAATAATTCATTTTATTTCATTAACAATTTATGGTTTCTGTAGTATACAAATATATGCTATTGTATATTTTACGATTACAATGTAGGTATAAACATGGGTTCTTCTAGAAATACAATGAAGTACAATTGACAATAATTAATTTGGCATTGTGGGAATACGAGTACAGAACTTAAAGTCTCTGAACTGGTGGGGAGCGATATATTCAGAGCGAGAGGGCCATCGACTGGTGAAAAATAATTTTAAAAACACGGCAATTGCAAACATTTGAGAATGTCCCCGGTCGTGTTTTCAGCAACAAGTACACCTTGGATTCGAACCAGAAACCCATCAATTACCAGGCAGGCTCTCTATCCATTAAATTACATGGCCGCACAAACGTACTGAGAAGAAAAGTTATTCAAAAACCTCTCACGTGTTAATGACTTCTGCGCATGGGCAACACAACAGCGGTGACGTCACAGCCCTCGAAATTTCTGAAGGCAGCATGACACCACTCGCGATTGAAGAGCACACGGCCCGTGGACCGAAGCTTTGTCTTGAAGTGACGCTCTGCTTAAATCTGCTGAAATTCTTGTGTACATTTTAGTCTTTGGAAGCTAATAATTCATTTTATTTCATTAACAATTTATGGTTTCTGTAGTATACAAATATATGCTATTGTATATTTTACGATTACAATGTAGGTATAAACATGGGTTCTTCTAGAAATACAATGAAGTACAATTGACAATAATTAATTTGGCATTGTGGGAATACGAGTACAGAACTTAAAGTCTCTGAACTGGTGGGGAGCGATATATTAAGAGCGAGAGGGCCATCGACTGGTGAAAAATAATTTAAAAAACACGGCAATTGCAAACATTTGAGAATGTCCCCGGTCGTGTTTTCAGCAACAAGTACACCTTGGATTCGAACCAGAAACCCATCAATTACCAGGCAGGCTCTCTATCCGTTAAATTACATGGCCGCACAAACGTACTGAGAAGAAAAGTTATTCAAAAACCTCTCACGTGTTAATGACTTCTGCGCATGGGCAACACAACAGCGGTGACGTCACAGCCCTCGAAATTTCTGAAGGCAGCATGACACCACTCGCGATTGAAGAGCACACGGCCCGTGGACCGAAGCTTTGTCTTGAAGTGACGCTCTGCTTAAATCTGCTGAAATTCTTGTGTACATTTTAGTCTTTGGAAGCTAATAATTCATTTTATTTCATTAACAATTTATGGTTTCTGTAGTATACAAATATATGCTATTGTATATTTTACGATTACAATGTAGGTATAAACATGGGTTCTTCTAGAAATACAATGAAGTACAATTGACAATAATTAATTTGGCATTGTGGGAATACGAGTACAGAACTTAAAGTCTCTGAACTGGTGGGGAGCGATATATTAAGAGCGAGAGGGCCATCGACTGGTGAAAAATAATTTTAAAAACACGGCAATTGCAAACATTTGAGAATGACCCCGGTCGTGTTTTCAGCAACAAGTACACCTTGGATTCGAACCAGAAACCCATCAATTACCAGGCAGGCTCTCTATCCGTTAAATTACATGGCCGCACAAACGTACTGAGAAGAAAAGTTATTCAAAAACCTCTCACGTGTTAATGACTTCTGCGCATGGGCAACACAACAGCGGTGACGTCACAGCCCTCGAAATTTCTGAAGGCAGCATGACACCACTCGCGATTGAAGAGCACACGGCCCGTGGACCGAAGCTTTGTCTTGAAGTGACGCTCTGCTTAAATCTGCTGAAATTCTTGTGTACATTTTAGTCTTTGGAAGCTAATAATTCATTTTATTTCATTAACAATTTATGGTTTCTGTAGTATACAAATATATGCTATTGTATATTTTACGATTACAATGTAGGTATAAACATGGGTTCTTCTAGAAATACAATGAAGTACAATTGACAATAATTAATTTGGCATTGTGGGAATACGAGTACAGAACTTAAAGTCTCTGAACTGGTGGGGAGCGATATATTAAGAGCGAGAGGGCCATCGACTGGTGAAAAATAATTTTAAAAACACGGCAATTGCAAACATTTGAGAATGACCCCGGTCGTGTTTTCAGCAACAAGTACACCTTGGATTCGAACCAGAAACCCATCAATTACCAGGCAGGCTCTCTATCCGTTAAATTACATGGCCGCACAAACGTACTGAGAAGAAAAGTTATTCAAAAACCTCTCACGTGTTAATGACTTCTGCGCATGGGCAACACAACAGCGGTGACGTCACAGCCCTCGAAATTTCTGAAGGCAGCATGACACCACTCGCGATTGAAGAGCACACGGCCCGTGGACCGAAGCTTTGTCTTGAAGTGACGCTCTGCTTAAATCTGCTGAAATTCTTGTGTACATTTTAGTCTTTGGAAGCTAATAATTCATTTTATTTCATTAACAATTTATGGTTTCTGTAGTATACAAATATATGCTATTGTATATTTTACGATTACAATGTAGGTATAAACATGGGTTCTTCTAGAAATACAATGAAGTACAATTGACAATAATTAATTTGGCATTGTGGGAATACGAGTACAGAACTTAAAGTCTCTGAACTGGTGGGGAGCGATATATTAAGAGCGAGAGGGCCATCGACTGGTGAAAAATAATTTTAAAAAACACGGCAATTGCAAACATTTGAGAATGACCCCGGTCGTGTTTTCAGCAACAAGTACACCTTGGATTCGAACCAGAAACCCATCAATTACCAGGCAGGCTCTCTATCCGTTAAATTACATGGCCGCACAAACGTACTGAGAAGAAAAGTTATTCAAAAACCTCTCACGTGTTAATGACTTCTGCGCATGGGCAACACAACAGCGGTGACGTCACAGCCCTCGAAATTTCTGAAGGCAGCATGACACCACTCGCGATTGAAGAGCACACGGCCCGTGGACCGAAGCTTTGTCTTGAAGTGACGCTCTGCTTAAATCTGCTGAAATTCTTGTGTACATTTTAGTCTTTGGAAGCTAATAATTCATTTTATTTCATTAACAATTTATGGTTTCTGTAGTATACAAATATATGCTATTGTATATTTTACGATTACAATGTAGGTATAAACATGGGTTCTTCTAGAAATACAATGAAGTACAATTGACAATAATTAATTTGGCATTGTGGGAATACGAGTACAGAACTTAAAGTCTCTGAACTGGTGGGGAGCGATATATTAAGAGCGAGAGGGCCATCGACTGGTGAAAAATAATTTTAAAAACACGGCAATTGCAAACATTTGAGAATGACCCCGGTCGTGTTTTCAGCAACAAGTACACCTTGGATTCGAACCAGAAACCCATCAATTACCAGGCAGGCTCTCTATCCGTTAAATTACATGGCCGCACAAACGTACTGAGAAGAAAAGTTATTCAAAAACCTCTCACGTGTTAATGACTTCTGCGCATGGGCAACACAACAGCGGTGACGTCACAGCCCTCGAAATTTCTGAAGGCAGCATGACACCACTCGCGATTGAAGAGCACACGGCCCGTGGACCGAAGCTTTGTCTTGAAGTGACGCTCTGCTTAAATCTGCTGAAATTCTTGTGTACATTTTAGTCTTTGGAAGCTAATAATTCATTTTATTTCATTAACAATTTATGGTTTCTGTAGTATACAAATATATGCTATTGTATATTTTACGATTACAATGTAGGTATAAACATGGGTTCTTCTAGAAATACAATGAAGTACAATTGACAATAATTAATTTGGCATTGTGGGAATACGAGTACAGAACTTAAAGTCTCTGAACTGGTGGGGAGCGATATATTCAGAGCGAGAGGGCCATCGACTGGTGAAAAATAATTTTAAAAACACGGCAATTGCAAACATTTGAGAATGACCCCGGTCGTGTTTTCAGCAACAAGTACACCTTGGATTCGAACCAGAAACCCATCAATTACCAGGCAGGCTCTCTATCCGTTAAATTACATGGCCGCACAAACGTACTGAGAAGAAAAGTTATTCAAAAACCTCTCACGTGTTAATGACTTCTGCGCATGGGCAACACAACAGCGGTGACGTCACAGCCCTCGAAATTTCTGAAGGCAGCATGACACCACTCGCGATTGAAGAGCACACGGCCCGTGGACCGAAGCTTTGTCTTGAAGTGACGCTCTGCTTAAATCTGCTGAAATTCTTGTGTACATTTTAGTCTTTGGAAGCTAATAATTCATTTTATTTCATTAACAATTTATGGTTTCTGTAGTATACAAATATATGCTATTGTATATTTTACGATTACAATGTAGGTATAAACATGGGTTCTTCTAGAAATACAATGAAGTACAATTGACAATAATTAATTTGGCATTGTGGGAATACGAGTACAGAACTTAAAGTCTCTGAACTGGTGGGGAGCGATATATTAAGAGCGAGAGGGCCATCGACTGGTGAAAAATAATTTTAAAAACACGGCAATTGCAAACATTTGAGAATGACCCCGGTCGTGTTTTCAGCAACAAGTACACCTTGGATTCGAACCAGAAACCCATCAATTACCAGGCAGGCTCTCTATCCGTTAAATTACATGGCCGCACAAACGTACTGAGAAGAAAAGTTATTCAAAAACCTCTCACGTGTTAATGACTTCTGCGCATGGGCAACACAACAGCGGTGACGTCACAGCCCTCGAAATTTCTGAAGGCAGCATGACACCACTCGCGATTGAAGAGCACACGGCCCGTGGACCGAAGCTTTGTCTTGAAGTGACGCTCTGCTTAAATCTGCTGAAATTCTTGTGTACATTTTAGTCTTTGGAAGCTAATAATTCATTTTATTTCATTAACAATTTATGGTTTCTGTAGTATACAAATATATGCTATTGTATATTTTACGATTACAATGTAGGTATAAACATGGGTTCTTCTAGAAATACAATGAAGTACAATTGACAATAATTAATTTGGCATTGTGGGAATACGAGTACAGAACTTAAAGTCTCTGAACTGGTGGGGAGCGATATATTCAGAGCGAGAGGGCCATCGACTGGTGAAAAATAATTTTAAAAACACGGCAATTGCAAACATTTGAGAATGACCCCGGTCGTGTTTTCAGCAACAAGTACACCTTGGATTCGAACCAGAAACCCATCAATTACCAGGCAGGCTCTCTATCCGTTAAATTACATGGCCGCACAAACGTACTGAGAAGAAAAGTTATTCAAAAACCTCTCACGTGTTAATGACTTCTGCGCATGGGCAACACAACAGCGGTGACGTCACAGCCCTCGAAATTTCTGAAGGCAGCATGACACCACTCGCGATTGAAGAGCACACGGCCCGTGGACCGAAGCTTTGTCTTGAAGTGACGCTCTGCTTAAATCTGCTGAAATTCTTGTGTACATTTTAGTCTTTGGAAGCTAATAATTCATTTTATTTCATTAACAATTTATGGTTTCTGTAGTATACAAATATATGCTATTGTATATTTTACGATTACAATGTAGGTATAAACATGGGTTCTTCTAGAAATACAATGAAGTACAATTGACAATAATTAATTTGGCATTGTGGGAATACGAGTACAGAACTTAAAGTCTCTGAACTGGTGGGGAGCGATATATTCAGAGCGAGAGGGCCATCGACTGGTGAAAAATAATTTAAAAAACACGGCAATTGCAAACATTTGAGAATGACCCCGGTCGTGTTTTCAGCAACAAGTACACCTTGGATTCGAACCAGAAACCCATCAATTACCAGGCAGGCTCTCTATCCGTTAAATTACATGGCCGCACAAACGTACTGAGAAGAAAAGTTATTCAAAAACCTCTCACGTGTTAATGACTTCTGCGCATGGGCAACACAACAGCGGTGACGTCACAGCCCTCGAAATTTCTGGAGGCAGCATGACAGCACTCGCGATTGAAGAGCACACGGCCCGTGGACCGAAGCTTTGTCTTGAAGTGACGCTCTGCTTAAATCTGCTGAAATTCTTGTGTACATTTTAGTCTTTGGAAGCTAATAATTCATTTTATTTCATTAACAATTTATGGTTTCTGTAGTATACAAATATATGCTATTGTATATTTTACGATTACAATGTAGGTATAAACATGGGTTCTTCTAGAAATACAATGAAGTACAATTGACAATAATTAATTTGGCATTGTGGGAATACGAGTACAGAACTTAAAGTCTCTGAACTGGTGGGGAGCGATATATTCAGAGCGAGAGGGCCATCGACTGGTGAAAAATAATTTTAAAAACACGGCAATTGCAAACATTTGAGAATGTCCCCGGTCGTGTTTTCAGCAACAAGTACACCTTGGATTCGAACCAGAAACCCATCAATTACCAGGCAGGCTCTCTATCCATTAAATTACATGGCCGCACAAACGTACTGAGAAGAAGTTATTCAAAAACCTCTCACGTGTTAATGACTTCTGCGCATGGGCAACACAACAGCGGTGACGTCACAGCCCTCGAAATTTCTGAAGGCAGCATGACAGCACTCGCGATTGAAGAGCACACGGCCCGTGGACCGAAGCTTTGTCTTGAAGTGACGCTCAATTGACAATAATTAATTTGGCATTGTGGGAATACGAGTACACAACTTAAAGTCTCTGAACTGGTGGGGAGCGATATATTCAGAGCGAGAGGGCCATAATCAAGCACAGACATGAAAACAGCATCAATAACCCTCTTTCTACAGAACAATGGAAAATTTGTTTTATTTCTATAAAGAAAACCTATTTTTTGCCTTAGTTTAGTTACAAGCTTATCTATATGAGTTCTAAACGTAAGATGCTCATCAATCCATATGCCTAGATATTTATAGACAGAGGCTGCATTCCAATCCCATATTTTTACTGCTTGCATCTTTTCCTAGGTCCTTTCCTCGCTCATTAGCTCCACCCAGTGGAGGCCATAAGGAAAGGATCCAAGGATCACATACGAGGACTCAACAACCGAGGCAACATGAATTAAGCAAATGGAACGTCCTTGCTCAGTCAAGCGTCAGCTGAAGCGACGTCAATTACTAATGACGTGTTGCACAGCTGTATCACCTGTCAAAAAAAAAAAAAAAACCCGTATCAGCTGTCAGTGGCCTTTAATGCTAACGGATTGTTCTGTAGCCTATCGTATTTTTATCTCTGAGCTTGTTTTTGCATGCAACATGGTATAACCTATTGTTTTATTTGAGTTTTATTTTATTTTTCTCCCATGCAATTTGACAGATGTGAAAATGACATGTGAAATAAGAATATTGTCTCTCAATTACAGATGTTTCTGTTTGACGTACAGTGTCCCATTAACACATCCACAACAAACGGCTATTTATCACTGTGTGAGTAAAGATCGCACGATGCATAATTTTAATTGTAAGTAGGCTACGCCTATATTCCACACGCTCAATGGCCAATTCATCAATGGACTCGAATGCATGTTTGTTCGTTAAAATTGGAGCACATTACAAATGACACTTCCAGCCAATAACCGAGCTGATGTCGTTTAATTAATTAATCAAGCATGTATGATCTGATGGTATATAAGCGACAGATACTGATTTCAAAACTTAGATCGGCGATTTCAATAGGCTAGTATACTGGTCTGCTACTGTACGCAATCAACATTTCCGCAATGAACCTAGCGTTCGCCATAAACGCATGGCACCGGCTTCAGCGGGAACGGTGGCGTTGCCAGTTCAGGGGATCGCGACGGCTTCGCTCCGTCCTGTTCCTAAGTAAGGTAAGAATCACGTATTCTCAACAGTAGTCATAAGACAGTGCTCTTGATCAAACATGGACATTGATAAGCATGAAGCACTTTTAACAGTGGGTGGAGTAGAATTAACCTGGATAAATATACAGCAAAGTTATGTCATGCACACATAGTAATTGCATGTTCTATAATACCACACATTTACCTGCATGTAGGACTACAAACTATACATTTGGCTACTGTGGTTTGGTGTTAATCAATCAACTTGTGTGAACTGTACACTCAAAAAAATGAACTCTCGATATTGCTGGTTTTATATAATCCCATTTCATTGTAATTACTCAACAAATGCATGTAACCGGGTGAAATTGAATCAGTTGTGTTGTTTTAATGAAATAAAGTGTTTGCTGGGTTTTACTCAATAACTTTGTGTTTGGACAATGAAATGTTGTTGAGTAAAAGTAAGAAATTTGTCCCTTTATGAACACCGTACATCCGCCGACATACTGCACACAACCTAACGGCTGCACGAGGGAATCGTGAACGTGGAATGGAATCCTGTTCAGTCCGTTGCTGACCTTTTATAAATGGTAAGAAAAAACTTATATCAAAATATATATTAGGAAATGGCATGTGGGGATTATATTATGCAGTGGAATATTTGAATCTGTGCCCGCTAGTGAAATAATGTAACGTTACCGGACTAGCAAGCTAACATTAGCTTGCTAGTCAATATGTTATTTCACTAACGTTAGCGTGCACATATTCAAATATTCTACTGCATAATATGATTAGTTATCACTTTGTGTTTTTACTGTGAGGATAATGTCTGTATATTTTAGAATGAAGGGATACGGCGGTCTGTTTTTGACCTAGGTAACGTTAAGTTAGAATGCTTGCAAATTAACGTTAGCTATTTTACGTAGCAGTTAGCTGGTTGATTAAAAATGTGTGATTTAACTGTTTTTTCTGAATAAGAATGCTTTTAAGTTCACTTTTAGACCAACCATTTAACGAAGGTATGCTTATGTATTCAAGCTCTAATGATGGGCTAGCCTAACGTTATTAGTCTTGTGCCATCGTGTGCAAGGCAGCATCGTCCCATCGAGCCCTCTAGCCATCGCCGATGGTCGATTCTATTCGGGGTGGGGCGGGGCTATTTCTAACAGCGGGATTCAATTGTTTTTAAAATACATCCGCCTTTTCCGTTTAATTTCGATTATCAACGCGGTCGAATGAGCACAATTAAAAGAGTGCATATTGTCGACTGCATAATTAGGACACGACGAGGTTTAATTATCTTCACTGTGAATACAGTAATGCTGCGGTTTCCACCTTTTACCTTGGTGAACAGCGCCATCGCGTGCCTCAACGCAAAACACATTTTTTTAAATAAGCTTGCAGCACCCGGTATTCCCAGGCGGTCTCCCATCCATGTACAACCAATTGAATCAGTTGTGTTGTTTTAATGAAATAAAGTGTTTGCTGGGTTTTACTCAATAACTTTGTGTTTGGACAATGAAACGTTGTTGAGTAAAAGTAAGAAACTTGTCCCTTTATGAACACCGTACATCCGCCGACATACTGCACACCACCGCTGCACGAGGGAATAGTAACGGCTGTCTGTTTTTGACCTAGGTAACGTTAAGTTAGAATGCTTGCAAATTAACGTTAGATATGGCGCCGTTGCGCTGCATAGGCGATCACATTTCAAAGGCGCAGACAACACGTTACATTGTAAATGTATGGTAGAGTAGAAAATGTATTAAAAACACAGAATGAGAGGTGAAATTTTAAGAATAAAAAAAAAAAAAATCATCCAGGCATCGACAAAGATAGATAGCCATCGCCGATGGGTTCAACCATTGTCAATAGTCGATTCCATTGACCATCGTCCCAAGCCTAACCCTGCGTTCACACATCCAGCAACTTCGGTTGCCCAGTCGCCGGAAGTCCATTCATTCTCTATGAAGCTGAGCGACGGTCAGCGACCTGAGCGACTAGAAAACTGAGCGACCAAAATCGGCCGATAAATGTTGCCCGCAACTTAACTTTTGACCGACCATCGGCCGTAACAGCCAATCAGAGTTCCACACTTCATATTTCCCCAACCGACACGGAACCATTTCGTGAATAATTGTTCCGCCCGATTTCACTCAAATTGCAGCAATGGAGTAGCAGCTAATAATAATGGTCCAAGCCTACCACGTCCTGTTCAATGTATAACATAACCTTAAAGGATATGTGTAGCTGTTCTACCAATATCACATTGAGCCAAAAAATACATGTTGAGTTTTATACATACATCTATCTATGTATCTAGCGTAGATAGATAAAGATCGGTAGCTTGCGACGAAGATAGATAGGCTAGCCTATCGCTAGCTAGCGAGAACACATCATTATCAGTGTCATGACATAACTATAAAGAATAGGATGCATCGCAAATATGTCTTTGTTATACGTAGGCTATTGCCGTTGTTTCTCTTTATCAAATAATTGTAGCTGCACGAACTGACTTGGATGACACAATGGGAAGCTCTTGCCCCGCCCCCAGCCTCGTAGAATTGACCGACTCAGCGACCATGCAGTTGCTCGCTGTGAGAACGCACCGTAACCCTGCGTTCTCACAGCGAGCAACTGGTCGCTGAGTCGGTCAATTCTATGAGGCTGGGGGCGGGGCAAGAGCTTCCCGTTGTTTCATCCAAGTCAGTTGGATAACAAAGACATATTTGCGATGCATCCTATTCTTTATAGTTATGTCATGACACTGATAATTATGTGTTCTCGCTAGCTAGCGATAGGCTAGTCTATATCTATCTTCGTCGCGAGCCAGCGATCTTTATCTATCTAGATACATAGATAGATTTATGTATAAAACTCAAGGTTCTGTGTCTTAATCTATTTTTCTCTCTTTTAGAGCAAGAGACGAACGTGACAACAGACATGACTGCTCCGGCCAAGCTTCTGATTGTCCTGGGAGAAAATGACAGTGCAAAATTAATTCTGCCTTCTGGAATTCCGAAGTCTGTAGACGAACTTAAAATTGAGCTTGAAAGACAATGTGGAGTTTCAAGGCACTACAGACTACAGTACATGGACATTGATTTTGACAATGCGTTTGTGAATCTTACCTCAACAGCAGATCTCCAAGACAAAGGAACAATCAGAGTGATTATCGAACCAATAATATTGAACTGGGTGGCAACAACTGCTCCTCATACACCTCTTACCGCTAGCTCGGATGAATCCTGTTCTCTTGCAGACACCGATGTACTCTCATCACCTGAGTCAACATCATCATCCTCAACGTCATCAGCCTCAATGTCATCAGCCTCAACGCTAAGATCCCAAGCTTGGCCAGCCAGCTTCCCTATACCCGAGTTCAGCTATGATGTGCAGATGCAACTAATGAAGGCCAACCAGGAGTACCAAAGCAATGGCACTCTCCTGACCCCAAGCCCTAAACTCAAGTCAGACATTTTGGATGCCTTGGCATCAGAAATACTTAAGTACAAAGCTTACCCCTCAAGTGCCCAATTTGATGATGCTGCACAAGCTTTGATTCTAAAGCATCCATGCTTAAAGGAGAAAGGATCTGTTGGTGGATTTGGTGGTTGGAAAATAAGTTTGAAATTCAAGATGGGGAACTATCGGACCAAGCTGGGAAACCTGGGATGCTCAGAGTTGAGCATTAATTCGCTTAAGCACAGACAGGGTGATAAATGTGCAGGTCCAAACCAAGTAAAGAAACCAAAAAGAGCTGAAGTCAATTTCTGCCCAGACTATCCAGCTGGAGAAAACAAAGAAAGTCAAGAGAGAGAGAGGTTGGCGCTGCTGTCTGAGGTCAACAAAAAGGACAACAATCAGGTAGGGCTGGGCGATAATTCAATATTATTGTTAATACTCGTTACACATAATTGTGTTGTGACAAAATGGTCATATTGAGATATTGTGATTCCAGGGTGTCCGCTGGTCCTTAAAAAGTCTTAAAATTTCTTAAATTCAATTTTACAAATATTAGGCGTTAAGTCATTAAATTGTCGAACTGGCCCTTTAATAAGTAACATCGTTATCAAGATAATGCTGTGATGATTATCATGATACTAATTTTGTCCATATCGCCCACCCTTACAATCAGGTGATAAAATGTCAAATGGAGAAAACCTTTGCCCTCAGGAGGTATGAAGTCGTTCAAGACATGCCTTTTATTACCGAATTTAAAAGCAGATGGCCAGCTCTTTTTTCTGAACGTGAAGTAAGTGTGATGTTTAATTTTGCATTTACTGTGCATATTATTCTTGCTTGATGCACTGAACAATGAAACTAATCACAGATTGTTTGTTAAATTGTTTCTGTACCATCTTATCCAATGTCTTCAATGCCATCAAATGAAAACTCCCCATAAGGTTGTGTTGTAAGTTGCCTTTCTTTGTTGTATTTTTTTCTTGTTGAAACTCCAGATATGTGCCGAGTTCATGCGAATCACCACGATTCCACTCATCCCGAAATTCATGTCACAACTAGACAAGTACACCACCAAACTTCCTGGAGTCTTCAGGAAAAAAGGAGGAGTTGCAGGGCGCACAATCAATGATACCCTCGCTGTCATTGACCAGGTTTGTGATTTCAATTTTTTTCCTGGAATATTTCTGTTAGCTTTTGGTGTGTCAGTTAAAGGGTAACGCCCCCCCAAAACACCAGGCTTAATAACTAGATCACCAGACATGCATGTAGACAATGGGGAGTTGCTTGTACAGTGCCGTGAAAAAGTTTTTGCCCCCTTCCTGATTTTTTCTATTGTTGCATATTTCTTGCACTGGATGTTTTCAGATCTTTAGACAAAATATAATATTGATTTTAGGGAACCTGAGTGAACAAATTACACATTTGTTTTTTACTTATTTAATTTATTTAATGAACAAAAAATCCCAACACCCATTTCCGTTGTGTGAAAAAGTAATTGCCCCCTTACACTTAATAACTGCAAACGCTTCCTATAATTCAATATCAATCTTTCACATTGCTGTGTGGAGGAATTTTAACCCACTCTTCCTCGCAGAACTGCTATAATTCAGAAACACCTGTATACTATATGCCCATACTATACTATAATCCCGTGGGATGGGGGGGGGGGGGGCGCATTATTTTATTATTTAAATATTTTTGTAGGTGCTGGTGTTCATGGTGTTCTTAACAGGTGCTCCAAAACTTGCAGAATCTTGAAGATTTAAAAGAAAAAACTTCCACCTGCCATATGTCAATTTACATGCCTGCAGTATCATGTATTTCCAATGGAGAGTAAAATGTGAAATTGAGTTTGAAATGGACGGCATGCAAATTTTGAAATATGGTGGTTGGACTTTTTTTTATTTTATTTTATTTTTTTATATTGAAGATTCTGCAGGTTCTGGACCACCTGTTAAGATGGACTACATCATGAACACCAGCATGTACAAAAATATTTTTAACATAAAATACTTTTTCACACTGATCATTAATTTAATCTATTTGAAATTTACAATCTGAGACAACAAAATGTAAAGAGTGTGTGTGGGGTGGGGGGCAAATGCTTTTTTACTGCATTGTAAGTGTTAGGTCATGTTTTCTTTCCTGTTTTATAGAATGACACGATTGCAAGCAGGAGAGCCTGCCACCTAAGAGCACTTGCTGTGTATCTTAATGAAGACCCAGGGAAGCTCATGAAGGAGTACATGGTAAGTGGTCCAAATTGTCCTTTTTCAATGTGGCATTATGTGCAACATAATCTACTTTCTTTATGGTCTCCTGTACCTGAGCAAGGCTCCCTGTGCCTGAAGCAGCAACACAGCCCCACAGCATTATACTCCCATCACAGTGTTTAACTGGTTTTAGGATTGAAGGCCTCTCCCTTCCTTCACCAAAGAAAAGCAACATCCATGTGCCTGAATAAGCTCCAGCTTTCTCATCAGACCAAAGGACAGGCTTTCAAAAATTATTCCAGTGTGTCAAATGGTCCCTGACAAGCTTCAGTCAGGATTTGATGTGCTGCTGTGCGAGCAATTGCACATGGATGATAGGACATAGATGTTGCTTATGTTTGGTGAAGGAAGGAAGGAAGGGAGAGTTTGTTTGGTCATTAGTTTTTTGTCTGTTTGTCCCTCTCTCTCACACCTTTTAAAAGAAATTTAATGTCAGTTGATTTTAATCAGTTTTAAAACTAAAGAACAAAAATGAATGTCTTAGTGATCTTAACTCTTAAGATCCTTTTGGGAAACATTTTTTTTATATGAATGTTGTGCATTTTCTAAGCTTATGTAAAAACCTATGCAACACGTGACATACTGTATACAATGAAATGTGTTTTTCTTTTCTCTTGTATGTTTTAGGATGTAAACTGTGACGACGCTGTGAGAGACATGAACCAGACGGTCATCGGAATCTACGTCGCTAAACATGAGGGTGCAGACGTTGATGATCCCCCAGAAGACATCAGGATCGTGATTGAGGGTGTGCAGGTGCTCCAGGACCTTAAGGATGTTGCCAATGCCTGTGCTCTGCTGTTTGGCATCATGTACTGTCTCAACTTGAGCTACCCATCTGACCTCAAGTACACTTTTGAGTTTCTTCAAAAGATCATAATGGAACTCGATGTACACAGGCTTTCAAACAAGATCCAGATACTAAAAAACAAGCTTCTGGCTTGAATGTCTATCCTCAAGCCTTACATTTCACGTTTGCGGTCCTTTGTTTTATATTTTGATTACTTACTGGTCAGTGTCATCATTGTCAACATTTTAATTTCTTAGTTAAGCCTGCTTAAGCACAGTGATTATCTGTTCTGTCATGCCGTGTACAGTCAAGCCGGAAAGTCTGAATACCCCTTTCACCTTCGCCACGTTTTATTACATTACATAATGTAACATATGCTTTAACATATTTTTAAAGTATCATATTTAATATTTGGTCGCATATCCTTTGCATGCTGTTACTTCCTGAAGTCTGTGACCCATCAACATCAAAAGACTCTCGATCTTATTTTTAGGTACTGTTACAAGCGATACTATAAGCTCTCTGCATTTGAACTGATCTCTATGAGAATTGGGGGGTGACACTAGATTCAGCTGTAAATTACACTGGTACAGTATGGAACACATGACTGGCGAAATGGCTGTACGTCATCAAGGGTCTAAGGTATCAAACGAGCCCCAAACCGTCACTCTGCAGCCAGATATGGAGTAGATGTGGATGGATCCCTTTAAGGGTTGTTTCTCCTGACTTTTTTCCCCATAGAGTTCTATAGGAAAATGAGTCGGGAGAAATAACCCTTGCAGTGATCCATCCACATCTACTCCATATCTGGCAACAAAGTGATGGTTTGGGGCTCGTTCGATAGCTCAGACCCTTGATAACTTACAGCCATTTAGCCAGCCATGTGTTCCATACTGTACCAGTGTAATTTACAGCTGAATCTAGTCTCCCCCCCAATTCCCATAGAGATCCATTCAAATGCAGATGGCTTATCGTATCGCTTGTAACAGTACCTGGAAATAAGATATCGAGAGTCTTGATGTTGATGGGTCACAAACTTCAGGAAGTAACAGCATACAAAAGATATGCGACAAAATATGAAATATGATACTTTAAAAATATGTTAAAGCAAAGGGTATGAATACTTATGTAAATGAGAGATTTCAATTTTAGATTTTTAATACATTTGCAAAAATTTCTAAAAACATGTTTTCACTTTGTCATTATGGGCTATTTTGTGTAGAATTTTGAGACAAAACATGAACTCAACCTATTGTAGAATATGTCTGTAATGTAATAAAACGTGGAGAAGGTGAAAGAGGTATTCGGACTTTCCGGCTTGACTGTAACTCATAACTCAGTTTTAGCATTCATAAATTCTTTGTACATGTGCCAAAGTAACTTGTTACTGAAATAAATGCAGTGACTTCTTTGGAGACAGTTTTTGTGACTTACTTTGTCCCTCCATAGCATTCTCCATTTAACACTAAAGGCCCCCAAGGTCATTATGAGCAGGGTGTCTGCAGGTCCTTAATTTTTTTTTTTTTATATTAGACCTTAAAAGTAATTGCATTGTTTTTCAAAAGTAATTTTTAAGAATTTAAGAACACTTAACATTAATGTAAATTGTACTTATAATTATAACGATAATGTACAATCTGCTTGAGAAATCAACCTCAATTTTCACATTTATCTGGACAGGAAACCAATCAGATCAGAACCAACTCAAGGGAATTGGTTTGTGTAATGAACTTTCATTAGGTTTACACAATCATGTTAAGTTACATAAATGCATGTGCAATGCGTAGAGATTAAGAAACCCAGTTAAGTAGCATTTACTTAAGTTACTTTTGTGCAATTTATTTGAATTCATTGAGTACATATTAATGAATAAAGTATCTTTGAAAATACACAACCATGTTAAGTTACATGAACGCATGTGCAATGCGTTGAGATTAAGAAACCCAGTTAAGTAGCATTTACTTAAGTTACTTTTGTGCAATTTATTTGAATTCATTAAGTACATATTAATGAATAAAGTATCTTAGAAAATACACAACCATGTTAAGTTACATGAACGCATGTGCAATGCGTAGAGATTAAGAAACCCAGTTAAGTAGCATTTACTTAAGTTACTTTTGTGCAATTTATTTGAATTCATTGAGTACATTCTAATGAATAAAGTATCTTTGAAAGTACTAAACACAGTTGCGTGGAACCACTTGATGTAATATGTTTAAGTAAATCCAACGTTTTATTTTTTTCAGTGTAGGCTGCATGTACACACTTCATGTTTTTCATTTCATTCTTTTTTAGGTCGACGATCCAACAGCTGGGCATTATGCCCAAGAAAATGCCACTGTGCCAGTGCTCCAGCTTTACTTTAATGGGGACCAGAACCTCATGGTAGACTACCGTCTGAGCCATGGCTCCATGGAAGCATTGATAATGCTACTGCCGCATGGGGGAGCGTTGTCTGGGCACACCACTTAAGGGTCCAGGAGGTGCCTGCTCTTCAAGGCTTTGGAGGTGGACCACACCTTTGTACCCACGGTCATCACCGCATGTGCCATGCTCCATAACATCTGCCTGACAAAGGGGGACATCCTTGAGGTTGTCGAGGATGTTGGTGATATTGGTGTGGCTCCACCACGTCCAGTGAGGGGGGGAACAAAGCGGACATGGCCGGCGAAACCAACTGGCGGGGCAACCGTCTGCTCCAAATATGTGTCCAGTAGCACTGAATGAACATGATTATATGTAATTTGGCAATTGTTTGAAATATTAATTATACAGGAGAGCTTTTTGTTAGTGTCTCCGTTTCTTGTTATGTTTGTATATTCTCCCTGCAGCCCCTCTTTCTGTCCAGTGTTAATCCACGTTTTATTTGTTATGTTAGTGTTAATAAAATCACTTATGGATACTAACATATCAGTTTCATACATCTTTTCTGTGCCACATTTTCATTACCTTTATTTATTTCAAAACACACTATAAGCATACCACTTTGACACCAATGTATGTCAACCACCTGTCGGGGAAGTGAGGATTCTGTAAAAAAATGACTGCTAATCATTCATTAATGAATGTAGGCTGACTACTTAGAATTTACAAAAAGGAAGACATTCACTTGAAGTTACCAGTAAAGAGCGCGAGACCGATAAGCCAGAAATAGCCTAGGTATTACCCTCCTGAAGCTTACACGATCAGCAAAATTGTTAGTATTTGTGTGTTTCTTTTCTCCCAAATAGTTTTGTGCTGCTGAAGGGGGCACTCAGATGAAAACTATATCTTAAAAGGTAAAAACACAAGTAAAAAACAAATTGACAAACACTTGTGAACTATTTACATTTTATTAAGCATTTTCTCAAACTCATTAGAGCTTTCCAGTGTGGCCTTGAATCGCTCCTCTTTTCTGGCAGCATCTTCCTTCAGGAACCGCAGAACGGCTCCCTCACCGGTCCTTCTCCTTTTGGGGGGTAGGGGACAGGCAGAGGTGGATGGCCCATCATCATTCTCCAGTGGGAGGCTACTTGAGCCAGGCTGTGCATCCTCTTCCTCCTCCTCCACACACGCCCGGCTACAAGTGACCGCCACAAATCCAGGAAGAGATGAGCCAGTGCCATCTGAGGTCTCATCAGCCACATGTGCCAGGTTTTCTGCAACACATGAGTCCATCAGGACAGGAGGATCAATAGATGGCCTCCCCCCGATGGCCTCATGCATTGCATTAAACCATGGCCATGAGGCTGCTGTGGCCTCTCCCCTGTCTGTTCCATCTCTGTAGCAGGGCATCTGAGTGCCTACAAGGAAAGATGCAAGGGTGAAGGTGAACCGTGAGCCTATTGCACAGGCATAATTTTGTTTCAGTATGCAATAGAAACTACAAATTTGCAAAGGAAAAACATCATAATTTGAACCTCACCTTATATTTTTGCTTGAGGTTGTCCCATTTCTTTGCAATTTGGGTGGGGCTCACCTGGCCCTGTAGGCCCATCTGCAGACGAATTTCACTGAGAAAAACAACACATGTTACCATACCATACCCAAGTGCCCTACAACAATTACTGCCATGCCATAACATGTTTATGTGTTATCCATTTACAGGGGCAGGCATGCCTCTTGCCATCACACTTACATTAGGGATATCAGAAGTTGTCATTTGCATACAATTAACTACTTCAACACAAGACATGAATCATGGTGCTGAGGAGTGATTCCGTCAACATTAATCTATGACATGTAGGAACACCAATATGGACAGTGACATGGTCCTGCAAGAACATAAAAAAAATGGCTTATTGCCAATGTTTCTGTGTAACATATTTTAGTTCTATGTGACATCACACATTATAGAATGTCACTAATGACTCACCCCCAAGCTTTCTTTGCTACATGCCTCTTCCCCGTAAACAGATGCTCATTCTCACACCTCAGCCGAATGAGGCTGAGGGTGCTCTCATCTGTCCCTGTAAATGACACAACAGACCTGCAAGTAAAAACCAGCTAGTAATGTCTGTGTATAGCCCTAAATCACAACGGCATGTGTCAAGGGGCTTCACAAGCCCATAATTCAGACATGACATATGTAAGTAGGCTACATGATGCAAAATAGTAGCCTATCCTAATAAGCTAGCCTAATGTGCATTTCATCAGTCAAAGACAGCAAATGCAATAACATAGACTGAAATTACATTATTTCTGTCATACAAGAGTGAGGAAACATTTTAAACGCAAAGCAGCTGCGTGTTCATGTTTCAGTTGTTACACTGGAAATCGAGCAGCGACTGTAGAGCCTATTTCTCAGTTAGCCTACTTGCCGGGATGCATTCAACAGTGTGAACATAGGCTAAACGTAACATAGCCTATTGCATAGCGTATGTAAGGGATTGAGAAATGGCCCTAATTAAAAGGTTATTATAAAACAGAACCCCCCCCTATTTTTTAGATTATTAGAACTATCCTAATAGAATTGACTTGAATGCAATGGTATTCTATACCACCAAGTCAGTAGATGGCGCTGCAGCGCTTCTGTGGATCAGCAGAGAGAATAGCTCGTAACAAGCCAGCTCCGCTCAGAAGTAAACTGGCGCGAGCCTGAGTAGGTCGACTATTCATCTCGTCTCTCTTCTTTGATTCACAGGTACTGCAAAACACCCTATAAACTCTTTAGTTTGTTCTGAGACAAATAGAAAGAACTAAGACAGTGTTTCGAAGTGTTTTAGTGACGTTGTGAGAAGCCTGTGTATGTTTTGGGGGGATATTTGTCTTGACTTGCCGAGGGTAACAAACGCCATGTTAGTCGGCAAGGCTAGGCTAATACAGTGTTAGTTAGTAGATCCGGTTCTATGCTATTAAGCAGGACTATCGTAATAATGTTTTGGTGACATGAAGAATGAAGATGTGGGTTTATGTGATGTTATGGAAATGTGTTACTAGTTCTTCAGCAACTATTGTGTCTCCGTATCTGTTCAATGGCAGCTTTGATGTTTTTAGTTGTCGCCATTGGGTGCATGTTGCTGGTACTCACGCATAGCCTATCGTAAGCCTGTGAATATAGCGGGAGAGCTGTGCATGTGAAGAGATAGTGCTAGGACTTGGATGTATAAATAATTATTCAGATGCTATGTTTTCTAATTGTTTCTTTTGTTGGGCAATTGTTATTTTGATAAGTATTAGCCTATATTTGTTTGAGTAATTAGAAAGTCAAGTGATTGGCCAAATTGTTATTTATTTTATTTTCTTATGAATATGTTTCAGATATTGGGAATGTGTTTTTGTTATTTTCTAATGTGGAGAATTTCTGTATAACTGTTTCTGTATCACACTAAGTGAGATGTTTAATTGTTGAGCTCAGAAGTAAACTGGCGCGAGCCTGAGTAGGTCGACTATTCATCTCGTCTCTCTTCTTTGATTCACAGATACACAGTGCTGTTCAGCCTGTGTATCACATGCTGCCGGTCCAGATTACCCCTAGGTCTGGAGCCGGTAACACGTACAATATAAAATTGTATACAGTTTTGAAAGGACATGGGTTAATTGAAGCTTGCGTTTCCTATGCAGTAACGTTAGCTAACAAACAACTATATGGGACAGAAACATGTCCTAAATGTTACGCTTACACGCTGAACTACAATATTTGTTGTCTCTGTTTTCATGAATAAACTTGCCTTTCGTTTGTCCGAAAGAACGAGTGACATTATAAATGAAAGCGCTTTATAAATTACATAGAAAGGAACGATAAGCACTTACATTTGTGTACCAGTGGTCCCGCCATGTTTTCAACTGCGGCAGATGTGATTGTGGATCAAACACGTCACGCGTTCTGAGTAAAGACTTCCGCAAAGGCTGCACTCGTGTTTCCTCACTGAAGAATTCTCCGGGAGCCTCCTATGTCCCCACTCCTCGTTCCTCGGTGGAGCATTTAGCGGTTTGGAATGTCCTTAAAGATGGCGGACCTCGATCGATTTCCGGGTCAGACGAGGACCAAGTAGATAGGACGGCTAAAAAATGCGATTGGAATGCAGCCAGAGACTCTCTCAATGGTGGATCCGTGTATAGTGGAAATACTAAGATCAGAGCAGCTGTCGACTCTAGCACTGGAGAATATCATGAAATTAGTTTTCTGAGTATTAAGAACAAGTTTAAGATCAGCAAATGCAGCTTGGAGAATATTAAAATATGATTGCAAATCTTTCACGGCTAAATCAACAGTCAGCAAAACAATACAATATTGTATCGTCCGCGTACAAATGGGTGTGACAGTTTGTTAAAGACATGAAAATATGATTAATATAAATTGTAAAGAGAATGGGGCCCAAAATTGATCCTTGAGGGACACCCTTAGTAATCGGCACATAATTAGACTTAGCTGAACCCAGGATCACAGACTGCTGCCGCTCAAACAGATAATTCTGGACCCAGGACAAGGCACCAGGGTTAAAACCAATCAAAGCTAAAATATCTAAAAGCAGGGGGTGGTCCACAGTGTCGAATGCCTTGGAGAGATCCACAAAGATGGCTGCACAGTGTTTTTTCTCATCCAAGGCATTGACAATATCATTTAAAACCAAGGTGACAGCAGACACAGTACTATGCTGAGACCTGAACCCCGACTGAAACGGATTTAAAACAGAGTTAACTGCAAGGAAATCCTTGAGCTGTTGGTTAACTAAGGATTCTAAAATTTTAGCCAGCACAGACAATTTTGAGATCGGTCTATAATTATTTGGGTCACATCTATCACCGCCTTTGTGCAGGGGGACGACATGAGCCGTTTTCCAGGCTGCGGGGATAACTCCTGATAGTAGAGAGAGATTAAAAATATGAGCTATCTGCTCAGCGATCAGAGGAGCAGAGAGACGAAGAAAAAAAGGATCTAGTCTATCTTCTCCGATAGGTTTTTTGGGGTCACTTGCAAGGAGAGATTCCAAGACTATGTTTGGAGAAAAATTAACAAGAGGCTCAGTAAATTCAGCCGGGGAAGGATGGCAGGCTTTGGTTTCGGGTTCAAAAAGGTGACCAGCAGAAGCAAAATGACTATTAAAAGCAGTGCAAATCTCACTTGGGACATGTAATAA
>JAKUDI010000061.1:0-27073 GCA_022702515.1 Ilyophis sp. 1 JC-2022
TGGATCCCTTTTAGGGGTTGTTTCTTCTCCTGACTTTTTCTCCATAGAGTTCTATAGGAAAATGAGGTCAGGAGAAAGACCCTTGCAGTGATCCATCGACCATCTACTCCATATCTGGCAAACAGAGTGATGGTTTTGGGGCTCCGTTCCGATAGCAAAGGACCCTTGAAGATTTACAGCCATTTAGCCACCATGTGTTCCATACTGTACCCATTGTAATTTATTAGCTGAATCTAGTCTCACCCCCCAATTCCAAATAGAGAATTCCCATTCAAATGCAGAGAGGTTATAGTATCGCTTGTAAACAGGTACCTTGGAAATAAGATATTGAGTCTTTTTGATGTTTGGAAATGGGTCACAGACTTCAGGAAGTAACAGCATGCAAAGGATATGTGACCAAATAGTTAAATATGATACTTTTAAAAAATATGTTAAAGCAAAGGTATGAATACTTATTGTAAATGAGAGATTTCAGTTTTTCGATTTTTAATACATTTTGCAAAAATTTCTAAAAACCCAGATTTTCACTTTGTCATTATGGGCTATTTTTGTTGTAGAATTTTTGAAGAGACAAAAAATGAACTCAATCTATTTTAGAATATGTCCTGTAATGTAATAAAAAAGCGTGGGAGAAGGTGGAAAGGGGTGGGCAGACTTTTCCGGCTTGACTGTATATATCACACATAATGCATGCAAACTATTTCCTTCACATTTATTACATGTTCAAACATGATTCTATGCAGCCTTTTCCAATTAAATCCGAAAATTGATGAAACAAAAAAATATTTATATTTGTTTTATTTGAATCAATTTTTTTATCAAATGCGATATGAAAAAGGTTCAAAGTTATTTCCCAGCCACATGTTAGGTTTGCTCCAGGTGACCCATTATCATCAGTGAGAGATTACACCTCTCCTCTGAGGTAGTGGCTGCATGGCCTATAAGGTGGGAAAATAATCACAAAACTTGACACGCCTGTATATGACGAATGCAAGCGTGCATATCAGTTTTTTCCAGTGCTCCATACGTGGGGTGAGGGGTGGGTACAGTGGTATCTTGAGAAACAAAAGCATGATTTTAAAATTTGGGTGCGGTGGGAAAGAATAGGGAACATGAATAAATAATACAAAAAAGGGGGGACTGTTAATGGGAAAAATATGCTTCTGTGCTTAGGGTTTGTTCATTAAACTCAAACATTAAAGGCAAACATGTGTTTTGAATCATTCTGGTATATTCTTCCAATATGCTATGACCCCTGCCCTACTTACTAACATGATCTCTGGATCCATTTCACATGTTGCATGCAGAAATAAATATTTGCATGGATAGTCATAAACATAGAACATAATTAAGCATCTTTAAAAATTATTAAAATGAAAAAAAAAAAAAAAAAGTGACAATCTTTTTCATAAACATTCTTTTTTATTATTATTTCTAAAGGGTTCATATCGATTATGAATGAAAAATACCCTCAAATTAAAGCTAGCAGTCTGCACTTCAAACTCATTGACATTGTATCCTTTCAAATGTCAGTACAGAGTACAGTACCAAAATAACACAAAAATGTGTCACTGTCCAATTAATTCTGGTGCTCACTGTATATAGTATATACAGGGGTGGATAAAATATCGGAAACGGAAAAAAAAAAAAAAGAAAATCTTTTTAATAAAACAGCTGCTATAAGTATGCTCCTATTTCTCGTACCGATATTTTCTACACTCTTTTAGGACTGGCATGCCATGTATACATTTGAGTTTTTGCCATGTATACACACCTCTGCTCAAAGTGCAGTGAATAGCTGAATAAAATAAACAATATTGAAACTGCTCTAGAATCCAACATTGCAGGTAACAAGTCACAAATATGGCCCAATTGTTAATTCCTTTCCAGTTAAGTTTTTTCACGAATCACATTCCACCGTACTACATAGAGGAGAACAACTCCAGTTGTTGGGGATTTCTTTTTATACATTTGTTGAAGTGTACTCACTTATTACTGATATAACAGCAACATGTAATTTATGATTCTTTAGCATTTCATAAAAATATGATTAACAGGTAATTATAGTTGATTGGCATAATTATTTTTTAAAAACAAGTCATCATATAAAATGTGCATGTGACACAAGATTCACAAAACAGCATAGATAATCAGGTTAGGAACAGAGGTGGAGGTTTTGCGTAGCAAATATGTGGCATGTGTTTTATGTTTTCTGGATAACTGGTGTTTCCAATATTTTGTCCACAACCTGTATATATTCAGTCCATTTTCCATATTTGGGAAGCTTCCGGGTTTTATTCAGTACAGTTATCCAGTTAACTCTGTAATCCTGCTTTGTGAAATACGTGCTGGTCATTAGAATACATTTTAGTGTAATCCATAGATTTTTGTCCTGTTATACGTATACATAGATATTGTTACAGTGACATTGAGCGAATCATATTCCATAAACAAAACTTTGAGAAGGTTGGCTATTTATTCTAAAGGTAATTCAATAGGAAAACATATTAAAACACATACAACAGTTTAAACTTTTGCAATCCATCAAGCATTGGTGATTCAGAATTAAATACAGAAAACGTTTTAGTTACAGATTAAGAAGGTTAATCCTTTACATGACTTCATGCTAATTAATTCTTTGCAGCAAACATTGCCAGCATTTATAAGCAATATAATCCTATGAGTGGGATTACACTACTACAGCAACAATGAAAGCGGCTTTGTAACTTTTGGCAAATAGAATGCAACAGATTCCATGCAGAACCAGGCAGATTGCTTAGATATCTCAAAATGACATAATTATCTTAATTACAGCTAAACAGGAAATCCACCCTCAGCCAGCCGTGGATCTGGCATGCTCATTCTGGGCCAATCGTTTGCGCTGTCGTTTTTGTTTGATGACTGGCAGCCACACCAGCCCTGTCACCAGGAATATGAGCCCAATTGACAGACACACTGTCACCATGGTGTATGACACGCTCACCACCTGCGCGTGCTGGAGCAGCGAAAGGGCAGAGCCCGTGCCCAACAGCAAGCCGCCGATCACCATAACAATGATGGGTTTGTGGAAGTAGGTCCAGGGAAGGGGGTCCATCGCACCATCGTCACCCTCTGGGAACAAGGCGCGTTCTGCTGTGTTTTTTGCCCCTGCCCTGTTTTCAGCAAGGGAGCCCACAATCCCCGCAGACAACATCCTGGAGAGAGAGCCCAGACCGCTGGAAGGGTTTCACTGAACAGCTGGATTGGCAATAGGAGTTGTGAGTCAGCAATGGAGGGAGGGGTGGTTACCCTGTCAATCAAAAAAACGAATTCACTGGATGACACTCTGGCCAATTATGTATCACGCTGTGTGACACATGCCTCAATATTGGCACGGTCACCAGTTTGTCTATTACATGACTCGCAGAGATGAAATTGTATTTTAGTTGTTATCCCCCTTGTAGGCAGTCAGTCAAGAGACTATACATTTGAGTGGCTACTTTTGACGTATATAAAAACAATTAGTTGGCCTATTACAGGAAGAGAGAAAGGAAGAAAAGTGAACATGGATGAAACATCGAAGGCACACACGATGAACAGCATGTCTCCGAGCGAATAAGTGCAACAGTATCTGCATGGTACACTGTGAAGAGATACAATTCATTTTGCAATTGAACAATAAATCATGCAACGAATCAAGCAATAGATCTACAATTAAAAACAAGAAAATATCGAAAAAAGAAGCCTTGAGCAGTGGTTGGATGTCATTCAGAATAAGCAATTAACAAGTGCATTCCTCTGGAAAATGTTCATCCCAAATTATCTGCAATTTTCAACAAGAATGCAATCGACAACAGGGTAATTCCATCAGCTAGACAGCTTCAGCTTCAACAGAAATATGTGCTGCAGGATACTGCTTTGCATAAAATCTAAATGAAAAAACGGATCAAATCTACTGACAATATATCTGATCAGACAAACCAACAAATGGAAAAAAACCTGTTATGTTTTACATATTGTATGTTTTTTTCAAGGATGAAAATTTCTTGCAAATTAATATAGTGCCTCGTCTTAGCAGACAAAGCAGAGACAAACCAAAGCACAACCAATGAAGATGTCAATATTCAGTGAATTTGTAGACAAACTCACAATGTATGACAACCCTGATTTAAAAAAAAAAGATAATAAGCCATGTTTCTGTCAACCAACTCAAGAATTTCTTACGGCTGTCCGTTTTTTTTTATTTTAAGCAAGTAAGCAGAGATAATGACACTCAATTCTCCCGCTAGACTCAATTCCAGGTTTCAACGAGAAGTGTGTAGATCCAGGCTGGGAGATTACTCATTATTTTCACAAGAAAATAGTACTGCAATGTCACTGGGTGAATTCTTGGATACAGATGAAGAAATAGTTCCAAATCATACACATAAGGTAAAATTATCTATTTTAATTATAAAGTTTAGAACACTGAATTTCACTTGAACTGTGTGCATACGTTTTTTATTATTGTTTTCTAAATATCAAACTTTTGTTGGTGGAGGACTGCAATACATGAGTACAAACTGGTCGCTCTATGTGCACCTCACTGCATTATGAGCGATTGCCACTGAATTTCATAAAATACCTTATTGGCAATTAACAAACAACATAGTTGAATAGGTGCGTAGAGAGACTTCTCACAGAATTTCATCCTTACAGAACCCCTGAACTGTATAGTCTGCACTCATCAATTACGTTTGACTCATTCAGTAATAAATATTCACTTACCTAAATCGAGTGTATTCTGTAGTCCGTCAGAAAGGGTGTTGCTGCTACTGGTCTCCGCTTCTGTTATCTTTTGCAAACATGCTTTGCTCATCCCATGCCACTCCTTAAGGAAAGGGAGTGGCAATATAAACTACATCCAGGAGAGCACTTCCATTTGTAATCATAGCTAGTCATTCTGCAGCACTGAGATTTATTTTTCCATTTTCTCCATCTGATCTTTAGATTATTTATGAAAATTAAAGAAAACATTGTGGTATTTATATCTATTTATACGGTATATTATCTTTGTTGATGCGTTTTCAAGTACACAGTTCACACATTTAGTAAAAATGTATCTGAAAGTTCTGTGGTGTCAATATGGTTGGCCTATTATACACTGGAGTGTTAATCATGGCTCAGTTTAATTGGCCAAATGTGAGGTTGCTGTGCGTGCAATGGTTGATGTGCATCGTCCAGCTGGTAGATGAGGTATTGCACATTAGTGGTAAATTACATATTGTACATAATTAACTATATTGTTATCTATTTGGCAAGGTTGGCTGACATGAACAGATAAATTTAATTATGTATTACTCACAGGCATAGACAAACGGCTTATCTGAGTACAGTTACACACCGTCTGAATTGATAATAAATAAGTCTGACTTCCTCAAGTGTATCACACTACTGATGCCACAAAAATCAGCGGCTTTGAAATTGGTTGATATTCTCCTGTTTACATTCTTTCTCACAGCAATCTGTATTTTTTAAGAGCATTGTACAACAGCAACAGCAAGAACAAAAACAACAGCAACAAAAACAATTATATGAACACTTTATTGTTGAATTATTTAATGGGAAATGGCTTTAAGCATTTGAATGTTGAACGATGACTGTATGTAGCCTAATTAGTGAGTTCACTCATAGTTTTCTGCGCAATAACCTTTAAGGGAAAAATACTGCTTGTATGGAAGAGGAACAAAATATGTAGGCTAACCAAATAATTTATTTTGAAATCAGCTGCTGCAAACACTTGAAAACAAAACTTTTGTTTAAAATGTTGAACAATGTAGACACGACCTCTATTACAATGAGTGCTATGAGTTAAAACAAAAACTGTAGACCTATAAACTGTCAATGAAAGTAGCTAGGGGAAATAAAATAAAAGAAAGGATGGCAACATACAATAAGCTCTCCGGGGTAATTAGGCTGTGTCATTAAAGTGATCCAGTGTCTGATTAAAGTTCTTCGCCCATAGAGACTTTGTGTTGGTAGTTTGCTGAACTAGTTCAAGCTTTCAATAAAAAATACCAAGGTTCACTTCACTTCTGAAGTTATAGCCTACTTCCTGTGCGTTTATACTTGCTACACGAAGCGACTTGCTTAATCTCACAGCGCTCTCCAATATGACGGAGGCAGAGTTATATTCTCAATACAAGGGCATTTATCTCACAAAAATCTTTCATTCTCCAGAATCCCTGAAATACTTCGAAGAATTTACTTTCCGTGCAGACGACATATAATCGTGACGTATCCGAAATCTGGTAGGCTACATTTTCCTAATGTAGGATATATTGAACGGCTAGGCTATTTCAAAGTTTAATCAGAAGTAGACTAATTTAGCCTACAGCATTGTCAATTTGCAGATTGTAGCCTATGCTTAATACAGTTAATAAGTGCGTGTATTTGTTTATTAATCTTTTATTCCATTCAGAACTACAGGTATGCTATTTGATTGCCGTTTCAACAACGGCGGTTCCTGTGATGTATTACATCAGCACTGTTCAGCACTGAAGTCTTGGGCAAAGTCTTAAACAGATGAGAGTTTTTGATATTACGCTATTTCAGTTATTCTATTTTTCCGATTGACCCAGACAGTTTTTGTGTGCGATTTCAGGTATTTAGGCTACTGAAGTTTCTGACGACCTTTCAGCCTACTCGGATTCGTGGGCTGCGTCCACGGAACTACAGGTGCAGCTCAAAAAATTAGAATATCGTGAAAAAGTTCAATATTTTTTGTCACTCATGTCAGAAAGTGAAACTCATATATTATATAGATTCATTACACATAGAGTGAAATATTTCAAGCCTTTATTTATTGTAATTTTGATGATTATGGCTTACAGCTAATGAAAACCCAAATTCAGTGTCTCAGAAAATTAGAATATTACATAAGATCAATACAAAAGGATATTTTAAACAGAAATGTCAGCCTTCTGAAAAGTATGTTCATTTCTATGCACTCAATACTTGGTTGGGGCTCCTTTTGCATGAATTACTGCATCAATGCGGCGTGGCATGGAGGCGATCAGCCTGTGGCACTGCTGAGGTGTAATGGAAGCCCAGGTTGCTTTGATAGCGGCCTTCAGGTCGTCTGCATTGTTGGGTCTGGTGTCTCTCATCTTCCTCTTGACAATACCCCATAGATTCTCTATGGGGTTCAGGTCAGGTGAGTTTGCTGGCCAATCAAGCACAGTAATACCATGGTCATTGAACCAGCTGTTGGTACTTTTGGCAGTGTGGGCAGGTGCCAAGTCCTGCTGGAAAATGAAATCAGCATCTCCATGAAGCTTGTCAGCAGAAGGAAGCATGAAGTGCTCTAAAATTTCCTGGTAGATGGCTACGCTGACTGGACTTCAGAAAACACAGTGGACATGGCACCCCAAATCATCATCACTGACTGTGGAAACTTCACACTGGACTTCAAGCAACGTGGATTTTGTGCCTCTCCACTCTTCCTCCAGACTCCAGTTATTTTTCTCCTTAGCCCAGGTAAGACGCTTCTGACGTTTTCTCTGGTTCAGGAGTGGCTTGACACGAGGAATTCGACATTTGTAGCCCATGTCCTGGATTTTTCTGTGCGTGGTGGCTCTTGATGCACTGACTCCAGCCTCAGTCCACTCTTTGTGAAGCTCCCCCAAATTCTTGAATGGATTTTGCTTGACAATCCTCTCAAGGCTGTGGTTATCCCTGTTGCTTGTGCACCTTTTCCTACCACACTTTTTCCTTCCACTCAACTTTCTATGAATATGCTTGGATACAGCACTCTGTGAACAACCAGCTTCTTTAGCAATGACCGTTTGTGGCTTACCCTCCTTGTGGAGGGTGTCAATGACTGTCTTCTGGACATTTGTCAAGTCAGCAGTCTTCCCCATGATTGTGTAGCCTACTGAACCAGACTGAGAGACCATTTAAAGGCTCAGGAAACCTTTGCAGGTGTTTTGAGTTAATTAGCTGATTAGAGTGTGACACCATGAGTTTCCAATATTTAACTTTTTCACAATATTAAAATTTTCTGAGAAACTGAATTTGGGTTTTCATTAGCTGAAAGCCATAATCATCAAAATTACTTGAAATATTTCACTCTATGTGTAATTAATCTATATAATATATGAGTTTCACTTTCTGAAATGAGTGGCAAAAAATATTGAACTTTTTCACGATATTCTAATTTTTTGAGCTGCACCTGTATATACTAACGTGGCTGGCTGGCTGGCGGGCTGCGTCCCAATTCGCCCTAAGATTCTCCTTCAGGACCGCACTTTGGTTACGTGGATAGGGTGTGCAATCAAGGTGTGCAAGTGTATGAGGGTGCATAGGTTTAAAAGGAAAGAATTGGGACACACACACTGCATGAAAAAGCTCGGTCAAAATTCCTGTTGTTCGATAAAGTTATGGGTGAAAAAAAAGTTAAACACAAGGATCCTCAATCTTATCCAGAAACTACCGTGTATCCACTTTTGTTCAAAACCAAGCAGTTACACACACGAGTTCTACTAATCAAACAGTAGTTAAATCCAGTGAAAACCCGTTTATTCTGTGCTCAGAGTTTGATGAAACTGGCGGTCATTTCGCCCGTCCCTATACAGAAGTAACGATAGCGATCAGCGACAATCGAGCTGATTACATTCAAGGGTCAATCCTGTTAACCGGTGCCTTTTGGACCTGGTAACTTTTTCAAAAAATATTTTTGATTTTTCATGTTTTTAACATTTAATCAGAAAAGGGATATGTTTAACTGTCTGGAAAACATATTGGCCAAGCTCAGGCACTTCAATCTTTATAATTATGGGCAGTTTGTTCAGACATGGACCGTGACAGTATTCCACCCTGTTAGGACATATGAATAACAATCACAAAGTGTTAAAAATGCAAGTGCATAACAATATTTACATTTTCTTGTGCATTATGTGTCACTTATTCTATTATATTTGTTTATTGTCTAAAAATAATTACTAAACAATTTTTTTATGTGTTCATTGTGTTTTGTTCAGCATAACAGGGTGGAATGGAGCATAACTGGGTGGAATGTAACATAACAGGGTGGAATGGAGCATAACAGGGTGGAATGTAACATAACAGGGTAGAATGTAACAACATGGTAGAATTAACACCAACAATAAATAGAAAATCAACAACTTATGGGGGTGTCCAGATGCAAATACATCACAAATATTATATGTATCTTAATATAACTCATGTATTTACTACATTTTCTATCAACATTTCCACCCTGTTAGGTAAACACAACTAACAGTCCGTCGTGGCCTGAAAACACAGCTTTTCAGACTCCACCTGGACTGATACTTATCTAGGACCTCATGGTACTTGTTCTTGTTGAACTGTGTATTCAAGTTTATAATATTTAGAATAGAATTGTAGTAGAGCTGATTTACCCAGTTTACTGTGAACTGCATTCAATGTTCATTACTAGGGATAGCTGCTACTTTATGGGAAGAATGTGCTTTATCTTATATGTTCTGTAGTTACTTCGATGATGTTTCTGTATGCACTTACTGTATGTCGCTTTGGATAAAAGCGTCTGCTAAATGACTGTAATGTAATATTACAGGGGGGGGGATTTTTTCAACTATGTTAGCCCTAGCTCTGTGAGTGATCATGGTTAAAAAGAGTAAATCTTCCCACGGAATAGCCCTAATATTGAAATGAAATTTCGTCGGTGAAGTTAACAGCTACTAGTTAACAGCTTGATTCTTCAGGTTCTGCCCTGCCTTCATTTTGTTGTCTTCTCCTTCTCCCCCCATCTCAGTCTCCTGCCAATTGCAGCCATCGCTTCATGTATTTTTATCTCCTCATCCGCTGCCTCCCTGCACAAAGAATGCTGCCTGACTGCATCTGCAGGAGTCGAGGGGTGGGGGCAGGGGTTATCTTAACTATGCAGATTGTTAAATAACTATAACTATTATGCTTAAAAATTATGAAATTCGGGACGAAAGTCCACTGATAGTAGCATGAACACATCTAAATACAGAACATATGCAGAAAAATTGTGTCATTATTTGCACTTTAACGACATTTATTTAACTTTTTAGCTAACGTTAGCTGATTAGCTAACTTAACGTTAGCAACCGTTTTTTACATTATGTTAATTCATGTAATGTTACTTGCTGTCTCAGAAATAAATCCTTGCTGTATTGAGATGACATTGTGTGACCATATAACAAAAAGTGTACCTCTGGGGCACACTGCTGCAGCTACTTGGGTTTCGTATTCTCACGATACTACAGGGTCAACGTTGCTACATGTCTTGGGTACAGCTGTTCTACCAGGACCTTTAACCTCTTTTTAAGTCTTCTTTTGTGCTGATGGTTCCTCATGACCCTGTTGTTATAAGTCATCCAGTGTTGAATGAAATAGAATGAGAGTTACGAATGTAACTATGGCTCTATGAATTCTGCATGACCGCCAGAGTGTCCTATCACTTGGAATCTTGGCGAGAAGATTCTGTTGGGACAGTTCCAAGGATGGCGGGCTTTTATAGGGGGGACGTAATTGTTCCACATCATCCTGGGTCACACATGACTGTTATAAATCTCGTCCTGTCGCATGCCGTGAGATCGATAATCCAGTTTTAAGCACTGCCTCTGGCGGTCATCCAGAATTCATAGAACCGTAGTTACATACGTAACTCTTGTTTTGGAGCACACCCTAAAATTCATTGGAGCTTGCTGTCACGTCAGAAACAATCTGCTGGTAAGCAGTTTCTCTTGATTCTATCTCAAAAAAGTCTGGTTTGAAAAATTGGTATGCCTTTAGGCTTTAGGAAAAATCACTTCAAATCCTTCTATATAGCTGTCGCCTATATAATTTTCTGGAGCTATTAAACTGACTTGTGCTTTTCAGCGCTTCGTTGTGAGTGTTTTGGCTTTGTTGAACATGGGGTTTGTCGTTTCCACTCATAGTTTGGTTGCAGTAGCAATGATTGTCTCCGTTGAGCAATATCTTGGCGCCGGCGCCATGGCCACTAGGGTGTCTGCGCGAAGGGGCTAATTAATTTGTTGGTGGTTTTGTTGACATGAACAAGTATTGTTCAATCTTTGTGAATGCATTAGTTAATGGTTTGTTCATTTTAGTTAATTGAACCATAGTGCTAATGATGAATACGTCCTTTGTTGATGTTAGTTAATGTGGTTATGTAATATGATGCTACGTCAGGATTATTGCTGGCAGATCATGTACAAATGCATTATTTAGTCTCATGGTCAACACCAGCAGTGTATGTGTAAACTTAGATCAATCCTGTCTGGTAAACATAGACCATATGTGCCCATGTCTACATAGGCACAACTTGGACACAGGAGATTGTGCCACTGATCCAGAGTGAGGGAGACATGGCATCTGTGCTGACTCTGCCCAACTGGGACCGCGTGCCCTGGCTAGAAAAAAAATGTGCCTTGGAGCTGAACCTGGACCAGAGACCCTCCCCCCGCATTTTTGCCAGCCACTTCCATTATTCCATGATGCCCAAGTCATTCTACAAGGTCAAGCCAAAGGTAATGAAATTGGAACAATTCAAACACCCTCAGGGGCTTATAGAAACTGACTAATGCCCCAAAACTGATTAATATTTCAATGGCATCTGTTGGTAAAACTTTATGAAGCAGCAGCGATTAGTGTTTGATAATAGTTTAAAACCTCAGTAAAACATTTGGGTCAATTGTGTAGTGGTTCTCTCTGCCAGAAACACGGAGGAGAATGTTTGGAGGTCCAGATGCGACAGATCGACAGGCGTCTTAAAGTGTTCTAATGAACACCACCGAGCTCCGTATGTGGAGCGAACGAACAAAGAAAATAAAAACTATAATATCCCTTTAACTGGGACCAGAGCAGTTAGAGCGCTCGTGGAAGAACAAAGGAAATAAGCGGACACGCTTATCTAACTCCGTTTGTGGAGCGAACGAACAAAGAAAATAAAAACTATAATATCCCTTTAACTGGGACCAGAGCAGTTAGAGCGCTCGTAAAAGAACAAAGGAAATAAGCGGACACGCTTATCTAACAACGTTTGTGGAGCGAACGAACAAAGAAAATAAAACTATTAAGATCCCTTTAACTGGGACCAAAGCAGTTAAAGCTCTCGCAGATAAGAGTGGTAAAACAAAGGAAATAAGCAGACACGCTTATCTTACTCCCGTTTGTGGAGCGAAACGAAAGGAAACCGTTTCGTGTAAAACGAAAGAAACGGGAAAGCCTCTGCTCTGAAATGAGAGTGAAAAGAAACTTGCTTTCTTTCTAAACCCTTTCTTTCTAAACCCTTTCTTTTTTAAACTATCTTACTAACTAATCCTATACCTTCTTTTACCGGCTCGAATGTTAAGTGGAATAACATGGAAGCAACGAGAGAGGCAGGAAGCGGGGTATAAATAGTGAGCGGAAATAAATGACAGGTGAACTCACTAATGATGAGGCGAAAGCAAAACCCGTAGTGGAACACAGGAAAATCCGATAGATTACCGGTAAACGACAAAAAAGAATAACGAGAACGTGGAGATAAGGGAAGGAAGGCAAGATCCATGACAGGACCCCCCCTCTAAGGAACGGCACCAGACGTTTCCATGACCTTATTTCTGCGGAAGTCGGTGATTAACTGAGGATCCAGGATGTTTCTCCTAGGAACCCAGCAACGTTCCTCCGGGCCGTAGCCCTCCCAGTCCACAAAGAACTGCCACCCTCTGCCCACACGTCTCTCGGCCATAATGCGGCGAACAGTATACACCGGGCCCCCTTCTAAGAGTCGTGGAGGCGAAGATGGTCTTTTCACCGGCGCGAGCGGGCTGATGAATACCGGTTTCAGACGGGAGACGTGAACCGTAGGGTGGATGCGCCTGGAGCGCGGCCGTCTAGCCGAGGGAGGAAGGTGAGAAACCTTGACGCGTGCGCAAACCAGACAAGCCGTGACAAACGAGCGTACGTCCCTCTCCAGACTAGGCCACCAGAAACGTCGAGACAAAAAGTCCCTAGTACGCTGAACACTGGGGTGACTGGTAAGTTGGGAGGTGTGGGCCCATTGGAGAACCCTCGACCTAAGATGAGGAGGCACGAAAAGACATTGGGCTGGTGCCCCACCTGAGCCTGGGTCCGAGCGCAAGGCTCTCTGCACTGCTGTCTCAACCTCCCATATAACCGGGGCAACTATGACATCAGTAGTACTGATAGGTTCGGAATACTCCTGAACCCCTCCTCCCGACGGCAACACAGACTGGCGGAAGAACAGTGAAATTTACACTGGGAACCCCACTGATGGATAACAGGACCGCCACCCCCCCCAATTAATATGAGGATTATGGTGGGCAAGCCAAGAATGACCCAAGACCAAGGGATAAGCTGGGGACTCAATTACAAAAAACGGAATCTCCTCCGTATGATCCTGATACGGAACGCTCATGCGTATGGTGGAGGTAACGCAGGAAATGGTGCCTGTGCCTACCGGGCGGCCGTCCAGAGCCGTAACAAGGCGAGGATGAGGCAGAGGGTGGGTGGGAATTTTGTGGGACTTGGCCCAATCGGCATCGATAAGGCACTCAACTGCCCCGGAGTCAATAAAAGCGTTGCAATGGAACTGGCACTCGTTCCAGCGTAAATTGACTGGCAGGAGGGTCCGAGGGTACTTGAACTGCAGTCCCCCTAGGCAACTTGGTTCCTCTAGCAAGGCCCCTTTTTTACCTGACAGCTTGGGACACTGTTCCTTTAAGTGACCCCGCCCCTTACAGTACCTACACCACAAGTCACAGGACATAGGTTCCCTTGTTACGTGCATGGAGGACCCATCGACCTGCATGTGCTCCTCCTGCTCAATAGGAGATAGTGAAGGGGTTTGAGACACCGCTGGCGTGGCGGAAGAAAGGTAATTAGCTGGGCGATACCTAAAACCTTTAGAACCCTCTCTTTCTCTCTCTCTCTAAAACGGTTGTCTAACCGAATGGCGGTGGACACCAGGGCACCGAACGTAGCGGGTGGTTCGAGACCCGCGAGAGCGTCTTTTACGGGTTCTGACAGGGCGTTTATAAACAGTGCCCTAAGAGGCTCATCGGCCCATCCTGTCACCCCTGCAAGAGCACGAAAAGCAATATCAAAAGCGGCCACGGTGTCAGAGCCCTGACGAAGATGGGTCAACCGCACGGCGGCCTCATTGCCAAAAACGTCCTGATCAAAAACTGACACCATCTCCGCCATAAGCCCATCTGTGTTCTCCATGATAGGCGAATTAGCCCTGATAAGTGGGTCAGCCCATGCAAGAGCATTCCCGGTTAGGAGTGAGAGAATGAATGCTACCCGGGACTCTTGCGCATAGAAGCGGGAGGGCTGAATTTTAAAAAAAATTAGGCACTGAGTTAAAAACCCCTGACACTTTCCCGACTCCCCGCTATACCGCAGCGGGAGCTGAAGTTTACGCTCTCTAGCGTCAGGTGGAGGTGGGGGAGGAATGGGATGTGTGGGTGCTTGTGCAACTGAGGGTGGGTCGGTCCTGAGAGAGAGAGTTCGGAGACTCTCCGCTAGATCCTGCAGAGCGACCGCCTGAAGGCGTATCTGCTCGTGCAGAGTCTGTTGAGAGACTAGAAGAGCTCGAATACTCTCTCCCTGAGAGGCAAGGGCTGCCTCCTGAGTTATTAGAACCCTGTGAAGAATCGGATCTATCGCTGGCCCCTCCCCTTTGGCTTCCATGTTCTGTAGTGGTTCTCTCTGCCAGAAACACGGAGGAGAATGTTTGGAGGTCCAGATGCGACAGATCGACAGGCGTCTTAAAGTGTTCTAATGAACACCACCGAGCTCCGTATGTGGAGTGAACGAACAAAGAAAATAAAAACTATAGGGCCGCCGCGGTGGTACAGCGGTAAAGAGCGCTGACTTTCAGTCAGCGCAGTTGTACTCCGAGAATTGGGGTTCGCGCCCCGGTCCTGCCATAGCCGAGCGTGGCCGGTGCCCTGTGGAAGCGACAATTGGCGGTCGCTTCCGGGTGGGGGGAGGGGCTCGGAGAGAACCGCTGCGCACAGTAGAACCCAGGGCGTGTCACGGTCAGGAGCTGCGCCCTGTAGAGGACGTAGCGCCCTCCCTAAATATACCGATTGACGGGGTTGTGCAGCGGTGGTTCTCTAGCAGTTGCTACACGGGGGGGGAATTGAATTAGAATAGGGGTTCAATTGGCTACTAAATTGGGAGAAAAAAGGGAAAAATCAGAAACAAATTTTTTTTTTTTTTAAATAAAAACTATAATATCCCTTTAACTGGGACCAGAGCAGTTAGAGCCCTCGTAAAAGAACAAAGGAAATAAGCATACACGCTTATCTAACAACGTTTGTGGAGCGAACGAACAAAGAAAATAAAACTATTAAGATCCCTTTCACTGGGACCAAAGCAGTTAAAGCGCTCGCAGATAAGAGTGGTAAAACAAAGGAAATAAGCAGACATGCTTATCTTACTCCCGTTTGTGGAGCGAAACGAAAGGAAACCGTTTAGTGTAAAACGAAAGAAACGGGAAAGCCTCTGCTCTGAAATGAGAGCGAAAAGAAACTTGCTTTCTTTCTAAACCCTTTCTTTTTTAAACCCTTTCTTTTTTAAACTAGCTTACTAACTAATCCTATACCTTCTTTTACCGGCTCGAATGTTAAATGGAATAACATGGAAGCAACAAGAGAGGCAGGAAGCGGGGTATAAATAGTGAGCGGAAATAAATGACAGGTGAACTCACTAATGATGAGGCGAAAGCAAAACCCGTAGTGGAACACAGGAAAATCCGATAGATTACCGGTAAACGACAAAAAAGAATAACGAGAACGTGGAGATAAGGGAAGGAAGGCAAGATCCATGACAAATTGTGGTCATGTTTGAAGTCCAATGTGATTGCATTATGGTTTGAAATATTAATTATCTAGAAAATTTCAACGTACTGATAAGTATTGTACATGTGAATTCTTATTTTGATAGGCCTCTTGCTAAGCAGTATTTTTGGACTATCATCCAATACACTCAGATACAAAACTGGCTTTTGTCATTTAACATCAGGAACATAAATAATAAATTGTAATGTATATTATAATGTAATTATAATGTATTTCTTACCCAGGTCATTTATGTGATGCGAAACCCAAAAGATGTTTTTACATCATCTTTCCACTACTATGGGATGGCATTGTACCTGGTGAACCCGGGCACAGTAGATGAGTTCTTGGCAAAATTCCTGAGTGGACAAGGTTATTATTATTATTATTATTCAGTCCTGTAGTGGAAAGCTAAAAGGATGGTAACAGGGCCTAATTTAAATGATCGTTCACTCAGACCTGATTTTGAAGTGTAGACGCACACTTACATGGACGTTTGTTATTTATGATCACTCCTGACCACGAGTTTCCTTGTGGTAGTAAAGCAGCATTTCATGTAATTTGGCATTTTGACAGTATAATAACCAGATGTAATACAGTGGGACAGCTACATGTTTCTTACCAAATGCTGACATATTTTAGTTTACAAAGCAGTCACTGAAAATGTCATTGGCTATGTTTTTATTTTAATAATACTTATTATTATAAAGGTCCCCACGATACATTTATTTTTAGGGTACTTAACATTATCCCATTTTGAATCAGTATTTGACTGTTTTACTTGACCTATCATAAATTACATTACTATCAACTATTACCTGTACATTACATTCCATGCTAAACTATCACCTCTATTTACACTATCAAACAATATATGCTTCCTTATTTCATTCTTTCCTTGCTACAATTTTGCCAACAATTACATTAGTCTTATCCTGCTTGGAAATCATTGCATGACAATTTCTTAGCACTTGTCTTTTACCTTAGAGTAGTTGGCAGTTGCCTTTTGCGCTCACAGCTATATTAACCTGTTGTTCTGATCAACAGTAATAAATCAACATTACTGTGACATTTTGATTCTTTTGCCACAGTTATGATTGGATCATGGTTTGAACACGTGAAGGGATGGCTAAATGCAGAAGACCAAGATCGTGTGATGTATATATCGTATGATGAAATGATACTTGTATGTGCACTTCACTTTTACATTCTCCATTAATTAAAACTCAACATAAATGTTGGAGTCAGACATAATTACACAATTATGTATACAAATACAGTACTGTAGTACAGTCTGCATGTGTGTATTCATGAGTGTGTCAGCTGCTGCTCTTCTATTGCAGGATCTGAAGGAATCTGTTTCAAAGATGGCCCATTTCATGGGGAAATCACTGAGCGAGGAGGTGTCTGCCAAGATTGCAGATCACTGCACGTTCACGAACATGAAGCAAAACAAGATGTCAAACTACTCCCTGGTTCCAGAGGAGATAATTGACCAAAAGAAATCTGAGTTCCTAAGAAAAGGTACTCTATAGTCAAATATACCATGCAGTGGATGGCCAAGCCTGGTCCAGGGAGAGCCAGAATGTGCTGGTTGTTGGTGTTACTCAGCTCTTAACTGATCAATCAAAGCAAGTTATAACCTAGACCACTTCACATGCTTTCTTGGGTTCAAATTACTTATTCAATTAAGGTGACAACAAAAACCTACGCTCCCAGCAGCTGGACTGGGATGGCCACCACTGCCACAGGTGCATTATCAAGGTGCTCCTGTATATTGTTTTGTTAATCTTTTAACTTATTTAAATTCAGCATATGAGAAGCAATGTGGCAATTAATTCAATTTATTTTATTCCTTCAGGAATCAGTGGTGACTGGAAGAATCTTTTCACAGATGCCCAGACTGAATGTTTTGATGCAGTTTACAAAGAAAGAATGAAAGATGTCAAGTTCAAATTTGTTTGGGATTTAAACTGATCAGGCACATTAACAGTATCGCTTGTAACAGTACCTGGAAATAAGATATTGAGTCTTGATGTTGATGGGTCACAGACTTCAGGAAGTAACAGCATGCAAAGGATATGTGACCAAATATTAAATATGGTGCGGCAGTGTAGTATAATGGTTAAGGAGCTGGACTTGTAACCGAAAGGTTGCAGGCAGGTTCACAGGTAGGACACTTGGCGTTTACCCTTGAGCAAGGTTACTTAACCTATTGCTTCACTATATATATTATAGCTGTATGATAATATAAATGTAATAAGCTCTGGATAAAGAATAAGATAAAATGCCTATAATGCTAAAAATAATGTAATGTAAAAATGATACTGTGGTGTCACTTTAAGGAATTCTCTCACACCAGAGTTGAGGGGTCAGGGGGGAGGAGATATAAGGGGAAGTAGGAAGTGTTGTGTGTTGGCGTAGGTGAAGTAAATAAAGTGGGAAGCACTCTGAAGGAAGACTGGCACTCCGTTTCGTCCCCCGTTCCTTCAACTTCCACAACTTCCACATTGGTGACCTCGACGTGATAACGTATTTTTGAAATGGAAGGTAACGACGCTGTTCACCCCGCCGTTGCTGCGGTAACCGTCAAGTTACCTGAGTTTTGGCAGCACGATCCGGAACCGTGGTTTCAGCATATCGAGGCTCAATTCCAGCTCCGTGGTGTCACGATGGATGCCACGAAATATTACCATGTCGTCGCGGCATTGGACTCCTCCACCACCCGCCGTGTAATGGGACAGCTGAGAGACCCGCCGGCGGAAGAGAAATACGCGGCTCTCAAACAACAGCTGTTGCGATTGTTTCAGCTGTCAGAGACGGAGCGTGCGGAACGCCTGTTGTCGCTGAACGGCTTGGGAGACAGTAAGCCTACGGAGCTGATGGAGAATATGTTGGCGCTGCTCGGCTCAGGTGACGCTTCATTTTTATTCATTCAGCTTTTCCTGCGTCAGCTCCCACCTCCGGTGCGCACTGCCTTGGCCAGCTCGCCGCTCGTGCGAACCAAGGATTATCGGGGGTTGGCAGAGGAAGCAGACAGGATACTGCTAGCAACCCGTCACTACAGTGTACATGCCATGCAGCCGACGGGGGAGACGACAGCAGCCGCTGTAGCTGCGGTGGCAGATCGCCGGAAGGAGGACACAGGACTGTGTTTTTTTCATCGCCGGTATGGCACCAAGGCCAGACGCTGTGAGCAGCCGTGCTCTTTTTCCAGCCAGGGAAACGCCAGGGCCGGCGCTCATTAGCGGCTGTGAGTGCGGGTGAGACAGATAGGCTGCTGTTCATTGAAGACACTGTGTCCGGTCGGCGCCTGCTGGTAGATTCAGGCGCCCAGCGGAGTATCCTGCCAGCTTCAGTCGCGGACGGTTTTGGTGGCAGCCACGGCCCCCAGCTGGACGCGGCTAACGGGACTCCTATTCGCACCTTTTGCACCAGGTCAGTAGCTATGTGTTTCAATGGACGTCAGTTTAATTGGGACTTTGTTATGGCTTCGGTCTCGGTGCCCATACTGGGCGCGGATTTTTTGTGTGCCCACAGACTTCTGGTGGATGTAGCGAACGGTCGATTGATCGACGCGGTTTCGTTTGCCACATACCCCTGCACTCTAGGGGGGCCTGGGCGGCTCGCCCTCGCCAACATCCTCGCCACGGGGATGTGTACCAGCGGCTGCTCGCCGAGTTCCCCGCTCTGACTGTGCCCACTTTCTCTGCCGAGGTCGCGAAGCATGGGGTGGAACATTATATACCCACGGCCGGCCCGCCGGTTTTCGCACGTGCGCGTCGCCTCGACTCCGCTAAGCTGGCGATCGCTAAGGAGGAGTTCGCCACGATGGAGCAGCTCGGCATTGTGCGCCGTTCAGACAGCCCATGGGCCTCGCCATTACACATGGTACCGAAGGCTGATGGGAAGTGGCGCCCCTGTGGCGATTTCCGGCGCCTCAATAGTGTGACGTCTCATGACCGGTACCCGGTCCCGCACATCCAGGATTTCTCTGTTCACCTGGCAGGGACCACCATCTTCTCTAAGGTGGATTTGGTGCGGGGCTACCACCAGGTACCTGTTCATCCAAGAGACGTGCCCAAGACCGCCGTAATCACCCCGTTTGGACTTTTTGAATTCCTGAGAATGCCGTTTGGACTAAAGGGGGCAGCGCAGACTTTCCAGCGGTTGATGGACTCTGTGCTGAGAGGTCTGTCATTCCTATTTGTATATTTGGATGACATCCTGGTGGCCAGCACATCTGCTGAGGAGCATCGGTTGCACCTCCGACAGCTATTTGAGCGGCTGGACGAGCACGGGCTTATTGTGAACCCGGCCAAGTGTCAGTTCGGCCGGCAGGACATGGATTTCCTGGGCCATCACATTTCCTCGCAGGGAGCTGTGCCCCTGCCCACCAAGGTGGAGACAATTACTGCTTTTCCACGCCCCCGCACCATTAAGCCCCTACAAGAGTTCCTCGGCATGGTGAACTTTTATAACCGGTTTATAGCAGGAGCGGCTCTCCTGATGCACCCTCTGTACGAGGCGCTGAGGGGTAAGAAGGACAAGCAGGAGGTGGACTGGTCCGCGGAGAGGGTCCAGGCGTTTCAGGACGCTAAGGCGGCGCTCGCTAATGCTGCCATGCTGGCACACCCATACCCGGCTGCTCCGATAGCCCTCACGACCGATGCCTCGGATTATGCTGTGGGGGCGGTGTGTGAACAGTGGGTGGCCGGCGCCTGGCAGCCTCTGGCCTTTTTCAGCAGAACGCTGCGTGACAACGAGAGGAAATACAGCACGTTCGACAGAGAGCTCCTGGCCCTTTTTCTCGCCACGCGGCATTTCAGGTTCCTCTTGGAGGGCCGGCAGTTCACCGCTTTCGTGGACCACAAGCCCCTGACCTTTGCCATGGCCAAAACCACAGAACCGTGGTCAGCGCGGCAGCAGCGCCAGCTATCTGCCATTTCCGAGTTCACCACAGACCTGCAGCACGTGGCAGGCAAAGACAACCTGGTGGCTGACTGTCTCTCTCAGGTACGGGTCAACGCTGTGCACCTAGGTGTTGACTATGCAGCCATGGCAGCTGACCAGTGCACGGACTTAGGCATCCAAGCGTTCAGGACGGCCGAGACGGGACTGAGACTGGAGGATGTGGCGTTCCAGGACGGGAAGGCCACACTCCTCTGTGATGTCTCCACGGGCCCACCTCGCCCAATGGTCCCCACTGGCTGGCGCCGCCGCATTTATGATGCTATTCATGCCCTTTCGCACCCGGGGGTGAAGGCGTCAGTTAAGCTGGTGGGGGCTAAGTTTGTCTGGCCGGGCCTCAGGAAGGACGTGAAGGGGTGGGCGGCCTCTTGTGTGGCATGCCAGCGTGCCAAGGTGCACCGGCACACAAAGGCCCCGCTGGAGCCGTTTCTCATCCCGGAGAGGCGTTTTGACCACGTTAATGTGGACCTGGTGGGTCCGCTACCCCCCTCTCATGGGTTCACTCACCTCCTTACGATGGTGGACAGAACCACCAGGTGGCCGGAGGCCGTGCCCCTATCATCTACTACGTCAGCTGAGGTGGCGCGGGCATTTATCTCCACCTGGGTGGCCCGTTTCGGTACGCCATCGGACCTGACTTCCGACAGGGGCCCCCAGTTTACATCTGAGCTATGGAACGCCGTGGCTGAGAGTTTGGGAGTAAGAGTCCATCGCACCACGGCCTACAATCCACAGGCCAATGGGCTCTGTGAGCGGTTCCATCGCTCCATGAAGGCTGCTCTCCGGGCCGCTCTCACAAGCAGTAATTGGGTCGACCGTTTGCCGTGGGTCATGCTAGGACTGCGCTCGGCCCCGAAGGAGGATCTGCAGTCCTCTTCGGCCGAGCTTGTATTGGGCCAGCCACTGAGAGTCCCTGGGGAGTTCCTCCCAGGTGCCACAGCTCCTTGGTCTGCTGCAACTCATCGGTTGGCCGTCCGCGACGCCGCCAGCACTTTCGCCCCTGTGCCTGTACATCACTGCATTCCCCAGTCCTATATTCCGAAGGATTTGATGTCAGCCAGCTATGTGTTCATCCGCCACGATGCTCACCGTTCTCCGCTCCAGTCTCCGTATGATGGGCCCTTCCGTGTCCTGGAAGCGGGACCCAAGAACTTTGTTGGAGACAAAGGGGGGATTCAGGAGCGGATTTCAGTAGACCGGTTGAAACCTGCCCACGTAGCCCCGGGCGGGCCAGTGGAGTTAGCTCAGCCCCGACGACGTGGCCGCCCGCCCAACTCCGCTCCTGCCGCATGCCCGCGCCCCGGTTCTACCTTTGCCCCGGCAGCGACTCCTGCCGCTCCCCCAGTCCAGCCTCGCCGCCGGCGGGGACGGCCACCTGCTGGTGCCCCTCCCCTTTCCCCTGTGACTGTTAAACGCAGTCGTTATGGTCGTGTGGTCAGGCCTCCCACACGAGACTGAGGACGGTGGGGGTTTTGTAATAGTGGGGGTTTGTATCAGATCACATGTCAGGTTGTCAGGATATGTCAACTCTGGGTGTTCGGGGGGGGCCTGTGTGGTGTCACTTTAAGGAATTCTCTCACACCAGAGTTGAGGGGTCAGGGGGGAGGAGATATAAGGGGAAGTAGGAAGTGTTGTGTGTTGGCGTAGGTGAAGTAAATAAAGTGGGAAGCACTCTGAAGGAAGACTGGCACTCCGTTTGTTCGTCTCCCGTTCCTTCAACTTCCACAATACTTTAAAAATATGTTAAAGAAAAGGGTATGAACTATGAATACTTATGTAAATGAGAGATTTCAGTTTTCGATTTTTAATACATTTGCAAAAATTTCTAAAAACTGATATTCACTTTGTCATTATGGGCTATTTTGTGTAGAATTTTGAGACAAAAAATGAACTCAATCTATTGTAGAATATGTCTATAGTGTAATAAAACGTGGAGAAGGTGAAAGGGGTGGGCAGACTTTCCGGCTTGACTGTATATATCACACATTAATGCATGCCAACAATTTCCTTCACATTTATTGCATGTTCAAACATGATTCTATGCAGCCTTTTCCAATGAAATGAAATGATGAAACAAAAAATATAATTTGTTTTATTTGATAATTTTTTATCAAATGCGATATGAAAAAGGTTCAAAAGTTATTCCCAGCCACATGTTACGTTGCTCCAGGTGACCCATTATCATCAGTGAGAGATACACCTCTCCTCTGAGGTAGTGCTGCGTAGCCTATAAGGTGGAAAATAATCACAAACTGACAGCCTGTATATGATGAATGCAATGTGCATCAGTTCCAGTGCTCCATACTTGGGTGAGGGTGGTACAGTGGTATCTTGAGAAACAAAAGCATGGTTTAAATTTGGGGGGAAAGAATAGGGAACATGAATAAATAATACAAAAGGGGGGAATGTTAATGGGAAAATATGCTCTGTGCTAGGTTTGTTCATTAACTCAAACATTAAGCAAACATGTGTTTGAATCATTCTGGTATATTCTTCCAATATGCTATGACCCCTGCCCGTATACATACTAACATGATCTCTGATCCATTCACATGTTGCATGCAGAAATAAATATTTGCATGGATAGTCATAAACAGAACATAAATTAAGCATCTTTAAAATATTAAAATAAAAAAAAGTGACAATCTTTTTCAAAACATTCTTTTTTATTATTATTTCGAAAGGGTTCATTCGATATGAATGAAAATACCCTCAAATTAAAGCTAGCAGTCTGCACTTCAAACTCATTGACATTGTATCCTTTCAAATGTCAGTATAGAGTACAGTTCCAAAATAACAAAAAAATGTGTCACTGTCCAATTATTTATGGTGCTCACTGTATATAGTTGTAGCGAAGTGAGCTATAGTGCTCGTTAAATAAACCAACCGACTCCGTCTTTTCAGGTAACTGTGTGTTTTATTTTGTCATTCTAAAACACACACGCACTTCCTCGCCGTATTTCCTCCTCTTTCTTCTGTCCCAGCCCTTTTGAAGACCTCAGGCTCACTGTTGAACAATCAAGGCAATTGGTTAATTGACAATAACAATCCTATAATCAATTGCCCGATTGCCGACAGCTGTGCCGGTTCCCTAAACCACCCGCGTTCACTCTCTCTCTTGCTAGCTGCGCCTAAAACCACGCCCCCCTACCACATACCCCCACCGCCCGACTTAGGCCGGGAAGCCATCCGGCCAATGCTCAACTCCCCCCCCCCCTCCTCCTCCTCCATCGGACGGGAGAGAAAATCAGCCACCACCATCTGCGCTCCCGGCCTATGAATCACCTTGAAATTAAAAGGCTGTAAAGCCAGATACCACCGATTGATTCGGGCGTTGGTATCCTTCATGCGGTGAAGCCATTGGAGGGGCACATGGTCCGAGCAGAGGGTGAATGAGCGACCCAGCAGATAATAACGGAGGGTCCCGACCGCCCATCTGATGGCCAGGCACTCTTTCTCGACCGTGCTGTACTTCGCTTCCCGCTGTGATAGCTTTCGGCTAATGTACAGCACTGGTCGGTCGACCCCCTCCACCTGCTGAGTCAAAACGGCCCCCAGCCCTCTGTTCGATGCGTCAGTCTGCAAATTAAAGGGGAGAGAGAAATTAGGGGTGAACAAGAGCGGTTTCCCACACAAAGCTTCCTTTACTAGGGGTGGGACGATTCAATCTCATAACGATTCGATTCGTTTCCGATTCTTTAGGCAAAGGTTCGATGCATCATAATATCTTACGTTTGACCACGATTCGATTCGATTCGATTCGGTTCGATTAATTTAGATACTTTAAAAAAAGTAATACGCATGCTAATGTGATTTGATACCGATACATTCAGCAGTAATTAAATATTCAATTAGAACCTTACACCAAGTTCACAGCATTATGTTTATTGTTAAGGCATGCCATACATTTTGCAGCTGTCTGCAGCAAATAATGCAGCAATAAACATGACTAACAGTGTATTTTCTAAAGTTGCCCTATTTAGGTTATTGTTTTTCAAACAGTGTCAGACATGGTACCCTAATACAGTTCCTTTATTTACAAAATGAAAATGGCAAAATGTATAACAATTACTAAACTGGGGCAAGACAAATGAAATAGCCTATAGGTTAGTGTCATGCATAGTACTTTCCTAAATCTTAGTACGATCTAGAACTTCGGTGGAGCAAGATGCCCATCCATCCGTAGTTAAAGCTACTCTCGTAGCGTTTTGCAAGGACAGTCGAACAGTTTTCTTCACCTCTTCATACAGAGCAGGTATACATTTTTCACTAAAATGTTTTCTGCATGGTATGGTGTATCTAGGTTCCACGACATTCATTAAGTGAATCGGACAGTTAACGTAGTAATAATTAATTAAACGTAAGACATTGGAAATAGTCTTACTATTTTAGTTTGTCTCGAACGTCTACTTGATTTTGAATAGAAAATGGTTTAAATTTAAATATCAGAAAGCACTTTACAATTAACTGTCTGGACACGGTATGTGTATAAAAACTAATAAAAACAATTATACAAAAAAATAGAACTGTTTGGCAATTTCTCCAGGAAACTCAGGGGAAGTGTCAATGACTCCCGAGTTTAGCTTGCTAACGCGCTTGCTGTCCTTCACGTTAATTGTGTATCGTCGGCTCAAATGGTTTATCATGTTTGCGGTGTTGCCTGTGTATCTGATTTCTACTTGGCAGATCTTGCATATTGCAGCGGTTTTGTCAAGTACACCCTCCTTCTTTCTAAACCCGAAATGCTTCCATACCACTGATTTTCTGTTCGGAACATCGCAAGTTCTGTAAGTTTCTGTCTCTTTTGTCGCACTCAGCGAGCACGCAGCTAGCCATTTCGCTCAGATCTGTCCGTCTCATAGTCGCTTGATTCCCGCCTGTCCCGACTTTCAACTCACGCTTATGTGGGGGTTGGAGCAGAAACATGGATTGAAGCTGGTCAAAACAGTTTTAAAAGTAGTCGTGTCTTAGAAATATATATTTTAAATAATTTTTGAATAAATGAATACATGTGCACATTCATTTAAAATGCGATATTAATCGATGCTTATCGATTCGAATCTTACAGATCGATGCAGTTGTATTTACACATTCGGATCGATGCACCGCGATGCACCGGTGCATTGTCCCACCCCTATCCTTTACCCTCTCAAACGCCTGCCGACACAGCTCCGTCCACTGAACCGGATCTGAGGCACCTTTCCGAGTCAAGTCGGTCAGGGACTGGTCAGGTCCGAGAAAGCCGGGATGAACCTTCTGTAGTACCCGGCCAGTCCCAAAAACCTCCTCACCTCTTTTTTAGTCTTAGGTCGTGGACAGGTCGCGATCGCCGCGGTTTTGTCCACCAGAGGTCGCACCTGTCCACTTCCCAAGTGGTACCCCAAATACCGTACCTCCGCTCTGCCAATCGCACACTTCTTTGGGTTAGCCATGAGTCCCCGCCTGTCTCAGGGACTCCAGTACCGCCCCCACATGCCGCACATGCTGAGCCCAGCTGTCACTATGTATTATTATATCATCCAGATATGCTGCAGCGAAAGCCACATGCGGACGCAGTACCCTGTCCATGAGACGTTGAAAAGTGGCAGGGGCTCCGAATAACCCAAACGGAAGTGTCCGGAATTGGTACAACCCGTCCGGAGCGAGAGAAGAAAGCCATTTTTTCCTTGGACTCTGGAGACAAGGGAATCTGCCAGTAGCCCTTGGTCAAATCCAGTGTCGAAAAAAAACGAGCTGTGCCCAGCCGATCCAATAGGTCATCGACCCGAGGCATGGGATAGGCATCGAATCGTGACACTTCGTTTACTTTTCTATAGTCTACACAGAAGCGAACAGATCCATCCGGCTTACTCACCAGCACGATGGGGCTATTCCACGCACTGTTAGACTCTTCTAGTACGCCCAACTCCAACATTGTCTTTATTTCTGCCTGAACCACTTTCTTTTTATGTTCAGGCAGTCGGTAGGGCGCGAACGCACCGTCACCCCCGGGGTTGTCTCAATATGGTGATTTATCAGATTGGTGTGGCCTGGTAGGGGGGAAAACACATCAGCGAACTGCTTTTGCAACTTGGCAAGATCCGTTCTCTGATTCGGTAAGAGATGGCTATCACAAAGGGGGGAGGTTTGATCGTTCGAATTTGGCACCTCCGGTCCCAGCTCATCTCTCTCCTGATCTACCGATACCAAGGAGACCGGTATCACCTCTTTCCACACTTTTAATAGATTGAGGTGATAAATCTGTTTCGCCCCCTCTCTAT
>JAKUDI010000611.1:0-58000 GCA_022702515.1 Ilyophis sp. 1 JC-2022
TGAAGCGATGGAACGTCTTCAGGAAACCAACAGTCGAGAGGTCATCTACTATGTCAGCGTGTATTGCCCTTGACGCCATGCAGCAGAAGACCACGCCCCAGGCTTTCCCACTTACTCTCCTCTTTACCGCATCCCTGATAGTGTAAGGGCCGAAGAGGTCCAAGGTAGTACTCAAACAGTGCAGCAGGATTTGTGCGTTCAGGAGGAAGGTCGCTCATAACTTGCTGGCACATCTTCGCCCGGCTCTTGCGACAGTGCATACAGGAGTCGATCACATTTCGAGCAACCCTGGGTCCCTGTATTATCCAAGCCTTTCTCCTTACTCGTAGAAGAGTCCCAGCAACTCCTTCGTGGTTAGCCCTGTGGGCCTCTTCTGTCAGAAGGACGCTGACCCACTCCTTAAAGGGAAGCAAGGGTACCCCAGGTCTCCCTTCGACCAAGGTCTGGACTCGACCGTGGCACAGCAAGAGGCCAGTGGACTCATCCTCACGGACAACGAGCCTGTTCAAGGTCATCACCGGAAATACCACTCCTTCCTGAGCTGCCAGGCACAACTCATCGAATGCAGATTGACGTTCTGCCACTGACAATGCCTCCCACTTTGCTGGAGCACGGGCTCTCTTCTTCCGAGCAGACCAGAACGTCAGTGCCCTCCTAACAAAGCCAATGACACAACAGAGCTTGGTGAGCGAACTGTATCTTCTCGGGTCAACTTGGTCCACGAGTGCAGCGCCCCAGAGCTTTGTGGGGTTTTGGGTTACCTTGGTAGGCGAGACCATTGCATCGGAGGACCCTAGAGGCACGTCAACATCCTCCCTGTTCTTCTTTTCCTTCGTAGGATTGACAAGAGGAAGCATCCTCCAGGCTTGAGCCCTTGTTACAACGGCAGAAAAGGCCTTCCTTTGAAGTTTGCCCACGGCCTCCCTGGCAGCAGCAGCTACTTCAGAAGCTGACTTCATGGGCCAATCTTCTATCGGACCGACCAGAAAGTCCGGACCAGTTTGCCAACTGGAGTCTTCATCAAGCATTTCAGGAGAGCAGCAGTCCCTCGTGACTAAGCGATGTTGTCCGAACCAGGTATCCACCACCAGTCTTCTGGATTTCCCCGACACGGTTTGCGAAGAAAGTCTGGAATCCGTAACTCTCCCTCTGGATAGCACCCAGCACCGTCTGACTATCCACGAAATGGAACCACCTCTCCACTTCCAACCTTCCATGCTTCAGTATGTAACCCTTTAGGCGGGTGGCGAACACTGCTCCACAGATCTCAGCTTTGACCGGGTCGCCTTTCTGGTCAATTGGAGTCAGCTTTGCCTTTGACTCTACCAACCGGCAGATTACACCATCGGACGTCTCCCACCGAAGATACATCACAGCACCATAGGAGTCACAGCTCCCATCGGAGAACGTAATCCCCCACGGCTTGCCCATCCAGCCGGAGGGCGTTATGCTCCTGTGGAATGTGATGTTGCTCAGTCGCGCATACTCTTTGAACAACTCCACTGCTTTCCCACGGAGTTCATCCGAAAGTGGCTCGTCCCAGGTGTCCTTGGTCATCTTGCCGGCTTCTTGGAAGGCTCTCCTCATGAGAATCACTCCCTTTTGCTTAAGTGGTGTTGCGAGACCAAGTGGGTCATATAACCCTGCTACCTGGCTGAGCAGCACACGGCGTGTCAAAGGGTTAGGGGTCCTCTCCACAACTTCCTCTTCTGTCAGGTCAACTTCTGTCCTCATCTTCTTCTTTCTCTTGGAGAAATTGATGGACACCATGACGAAGAGCTTATCGTCTCGGATGAGGTAGCCAACTCCCAATGCCTTGTTGTCTTCTTCCTTGAACTGGTTTGGCAGAACAAGTGTTACGGGCTTGGACTCCGTCGCAGTAGGCCTCCCACTTGTCCCAGACCGGACCCAGGGCTTGAGGTGGAAACCACCGGTCCTTAGGATAACCTGCACCCCCTCCAAGATCGTTGTGCGACACGAGGATATCATCGACGTAACTGTTTTCCTCGATAACCCTCCGTTCATCCACTAGGTTAGAGAACTGTGGAAGTTTAGCAGTCTCCCTCATAGCTACTTGCGCTATGCATCTGGCTGGCTTATCACCCATGTTCACCCGGACGACTGCATAGTCCTCTAACTCGTCCTGAGGCAAGTCCCTCCAGAGGAAGCGGTGAACATGTACTTCTTGTTCTTCTAGCCACACCGAATTGTACATCTTCCTTATATCACCGATAGCTGCATGCTCTCCCTCCCGGAATCTAAGCAGTACAGCCCGAATGGGGTTCAGTACGTCTGGACCCTTCAGCAGGACGCTGTTCAAATTGACACCCCTGAACTCCTGGCTGCTGTCCCAGACGATACGCACAGGTGTGGTGGCTGAGTGTGGGTTAGGCCCGACTAGATGACTCACCCACCATACCGCCCCGGACCATCCTTCCATTCTGGACCCTGTCAGTTTTACTGCCGCGCCTCTTTCGACCATCTCGTGGATCTGCTTGGTGTATGCCTCCTTCCATGCGGAGTCCTGTTCGAGACGCCTCTCCGTCCTCCGGAATGTCGCTTCCACTGCCTTACGGTTATCAGGGAGTGATGCTGGATCTTCCTTCCAGGGGTACTTCGCATCCCAGTGCGACTCTTTGCTGTGCTCGTCCTTCTCCCTGAAGGTCAAGCCCGCCTTGATTATTTCCAGTTCCCTTTCGTCAGCTAACGACATCTCCTTTCCTCCCGGAGGGCAACCTCCGCAGCGACAGCCCCCGCAGACAGGCACACAGGCTGCCCCAACACTGTCCCACTTCAGCCACTCGAAGACTTCCTTGTTGCTTACAGCAGTTGTCCTGACTTCTATCTGGCCCCTCTGCTCCAGGTCTTTCGTGAGGTGTTCTTCCACCTTAACAGCCACCGTCCTCATTGAGCGTGCGAAGTTAGTCAGTGAGTGTCGAGCTGTCACCTCTACGTCCTCAAAGAGGTCGGGATGCACTCCACTCACCGTCTTGCCCGGCGGACCGTTCCACAGCACGAGGTCACCGATTATTTGCAGTCTTTGGGGTGCCAGCCGGCCTTCCCGAGTGCTGATGAGTAGTTCAATCTTTTCAGGACGGGCTAATTCCCCTGGCTTGACGCCCGGGAAGAACCGCTCCAGCTGCTCCGAGTCTACCACCTTGTCCACACTGGCGATGTCCTCTAGGCCGTAGCAGATCATCTCGTGCAGCTTCAAGGTTCCTCGAGGGGTCCACACTTTTATTGTCACGAGATACCTCTTTGTATCGACTCTCGCCGCCATCTTACCAACACCATACACAACCAGCGTGATCGGCTCCTTTAAGCCACTTTCTTCTATCAGACTTTTTCCGGCGTCAATTTTCGAGGTTGCTTTGTTAGTGAAGACTTTCTTGAATTCCTCTAACTGCTGTGAGGTCAGGTTTAACCCCGCAACGACAGCCTCCTGTTCCTTCGTTAGACCCCGAGGTCCCCTCTTCTTCTCTGCTTTGGGTTCCTCTCGGGCCGCCTCCTTTCTCACTGGTGGTCTGGGGCAAAGGAGGTAGTGATGACCCGCAGAAGCGTCTCCCTTTTTACACTCTACGTTTTGACAGCGGAACTTTGGGTCACATGCCTTATCAGCCCCATGAGAGCCCATGCACTTTGGACATGCTTTCACCTTCTTCAACAGGGCTGTCTTCTCTGACAGACTAGCTTTCTTGAAGGCCCCGCAGCGGAAAAGTCTCTTTCCATGATGTTCTTCATCCCCACACATGGCGCACGGTTCCCGCTGGGACTCCTGCACTTCACTTGCTGTCGCTCTGGTGAATGACTTCTTTCCTTCCTTCTTTTCGCCCAGTTTCTCCCGGTGGCTTGGCTTCTCATTAGCACTGGTCCCAAGCTCCAGCTCTGCCAGCCTTGCGAGGACCTCCTCTTGCCCCTTCAGAAACAATAAGAGTCTCTCGAAGTAAGTATCTGGGGTGATGCCATTCATGTGATCCTGTTCATAGAGGAGCCACCTCTCTCTGATAGATACAGGTAGCTTATACTCTATTGTAGCGACTGTCATCTGATTCTTAATGACGTCTTCCATGTCAAGGTCTTGTAGGTTATAAAGTGCACTCTCTACCACCTGAATAAGATTTATTGTCTGTCTAGGCTGGTGGCCCTTGACAGCAGGCAGATCTTCAAGCTCCTTTACAATTAGACAGGCAGTCGTCTTCTTATTCCCAAACCGATTGTCCAGGATTCTGAAAACATCAGCTGCGTCCCTGCAGCGACCTAACCCGAGATCTTTACTCAGTGCACCTTCCAGGCTGTCTAGTAGGTGGTACAACTTACACTCTACTGACCCTGTGGGCTCTGCCAGCGCCTGGAGGTTTTCCCAATTTTTATGCCAGCGCCAATAGTCTCTCCTGTCACCGGAGAACTTCGGCAGACTTAAGGCCGTGAGCTTTATTTTTGGTCTGGCCCCTTGGGAGCTGCTTCCCCCTCCGGAGGATACACTGGGACTGCCGTGAGGTGCAACACCAGTGTGCAACGCGCAGTAGTTGCCGGGTGGCGTAGCGCGGGAACCCTGCTGTCGTGGCGTACTAGTGGAGATCGGTCCTGGACTGAACGAAAGCACCCTTTCTGACTGCTTTGAATGTGGGGAAGACTGAGGCGGTGGTGGTAGACCTCTGGAACTAGTAGCCGTATTCTGCTCACCACCTGGTTGGGGAGGGCTGTTACCGTCAGGTCGAGGAGCACTGTCGCTGTCACCTGGTCGGGTAGGACTGCTGGTAGCGATTGTTACTGGTCCGCTGACAGATGGGTTAGGATCGTCGCTGTCGCCTTCCACTCCACTTCCATCAGGCTCCCCATTCACATTGTCCTCCTCCTCTTCGACCTCTGACCCGCTCATTCCACTTTGATCCTTTTCCCCCTTACGGTTTGCCCACTCATCCATTACTCTACGTTTCCTCCTCCTGAGTTCCCGGAGACGCTCCCACACCTGGTCTTCCTCGGCCCTAGGGATAACATTCTTCCAGCCACGCACTACCTCCTCTACCTCAAGCAGCAATCCATCCAGTTCGTTTTCTTCCACGTTTCGATCCTCTCTAGAAGCCGCGCCCAAACTGAGCTTCTTTGTTTGCTCATATGCTCGCTCAAACTCTCCTACTAGCTTTTCCACATCTTCCTTTATGAATCGGGACCATATAACTGACTTAACGTGGCCCTCTATGCTATCCAACTTAAGCCCACATGCATCCCTTTTACTGTAAACCTCGGTTGCTATCGTCGCGTTACCACTCTCGTCAGCCTCTTCCAAAACGGCGACGTAGTCCTCTGTAATATCACGGAGTTTATTAAAATCACTTCTGAGTTCTCTTAGCCCTTGGACTAGCTCCGTGGCTAAAACCTCCTTTCGCTCGACGTCATAGTTAAGAGTTCTCTCTCTTTTTGTAAACGTTGCCTGCACCGCAGCTCGCCTCTTCTTCCACTCCTCTAAATCTGCCATTTTGATAGATTGAAAGACGGCTAATTGGTTAGCAAATACGTTGCAGCATACATAGGAGATGCTAGTTTACAGCGTTACAGTCCATGTGGTAACCTTAGCTTCACCGTTAGCGATGCTAGCTTGGTAGCTTGTTGCACGGTCACACTGACGTTAGCCTAGCTTAGCGGCTAATCACTTTAGCTTCGGTAGCACACGATGTTTGCCGCTATATTTAAGCAACACAACCCCAGTCACTTTTCTGACGTTTTTTACCTCAGCTTATAGCCTCATAAAGTTGGTACTTGTCACTTCTGCACCGGTTCCTCCATCATGCAGCATCGATCCGCAATGGCTTCGTCCTCCTGGACTTCTTGCTAGCTAGGCAGTGCCAGCTTCGTCTCCCGGGACTTCTCGCTCGTTGTGGTTTCGTCGTCGTCGTTAACTCCGGCGTCGACGGTTTATAACTGTACACTTATCTATCCAAACCCACTCAGTCTGAATAAATCTCCCGTGTAAAGGGATTTCGAGCACCGACCGACGGATATAACTCGGACGCACGTTACTCTTTTGGTAATTTATTCCAAGTAAACGTTGGCATCAATTAGGTTATAAACCTATAAAACAAGCACACAAAACGAACAACAGTAAGATTTCTAATAAGAAAATACAAACTATGAACATAAAACAATGATTATCCCGCTAATCCCTCCCCAGCCAAACACCTACCGGCTGTCTCCCTCGGTGCTTGATACGAAATGAATTAGCTCAAACGTCTGACAGGAAGTTAACCCCTCGCCGTACATGCGCAGCAGTAGACTGCACTAACAAACTCCAAACTCAATCAGAAAATATATAGAACCCCCCAGTTATTACAAAACATTTACTAAAAGGAGATTAAATACTACTCTTGAGTTTTAAAGCAACAAAATATATACATAATAATTCGCCAAAAAGGAAGGGCAATATAGTAAGTGCACCAACACAAAAAGTCCACTGAATGGCGCCAAAGTCAACATAAATGCACTCCTATACTTAAACTATTATAAACAGTCAAATGAAAAGTCTACATAATGCATGCTTGGGATTATAGTATACTCACAGTTTAGAGTAATGCAATGCTTGGATTAGTATACTCACAGTTTAGAGTAATGCAATGCTTGGATTAGTATACTCACAGTTTAGAGTAATGCAATGCTTGGATTAGTATACTCACAGTTTAGAGTAATGCAATGCTTGGATCAGTATACTCACAGTTTAGAGTAATGCAATGCTTGGATTAGTATACTCACAGTTTAGAGTAATGCAATGCTTGGATCAGTATACTCACAGTTTAGAGTAATGCAATGCTTGGATTAGTATACTCACAGTTTAGAGTAATGCAATGCTTGGATCAGTATACTCACAGTTTAGAGTAATGCAATGCTTGGATCAGTATACTCACAGTTTAGAGTAATGCAATGCTTGGATTAGTATACTCACAGTTTAGAGTAATGCAATGCTTGGATTAGTATACTCACAGTTTAGAGTAATGCAATGCTTGGATCAGTATACTCACAGTTTAGAGTAATGCAATGCTTGGATTAGTATACTCACATTTTAAAGTAATGCAATGCTTGGATCAGTATACTCACAGTTTAGAGTAATGCAATGCTTGGATCAGTATACTCACAGTTTAGAGTAATGCAATGCTTGGATTAGTATACTCACAGTTTAGAGTAATGCAATGCTTGGATTAGTATACTCACAGTTTAGAGTAATGCAATGCTTGGATCAGTATACTCACAGTTTAGAGTAATGCAATGCTTGGATCAGTATACTCACAGTTTAGAGTAATGCAATGCTTGAATCAGTATACTCACAGTTTAGAGTAATGCAATGCTTGGATTAGTATACTCACAGTTTAGAGTAATGCAATGCTTGGATTAGTATACTCACAGTTTAGAGTAATGCAATGCCTGGATCAGTATACTCACAGTTTAGAGTAATGCAATGCTTGGATTAGTATACTCACAGTTTAGAGTAATGCAATGCTTGGATTAGTATACTCACGGTTTAGAGTAATGCAATGCTTGGATTAGTATACTCACAGTTTAGAGTAATGCAATGCTTGGATTAGTATACTCACAGTTTAGAGTAATGCAATGCCTGGATCAGTATACTCACAGTTTAGAGTAATGCAATGCTTGGATTTGTATACTCACAGTATAGAGTAATGCAATGCTTGGATCAGTATACTCACGGTTTAGAGTAATGCAAGGCTTGGTCTTAAACTTAGCTGGTGTTGTGACAAATTATAGATTATTCATTATTTATATACAATTATATATCATACTGTAGGACCAACAATATTAAAATGTAGTGTTAATATGAATATGTTCTTCTGTGGTAGGATGAATTGCACAAAAGGCCCATATGTGCACAACAGCACATATTCAAGGCCTCAGACACTCACGCCGGAAAATGAGCTCATTATTTGTATCGAAGTGTGCTCAATGAACAATGGTCCCACGCTAGGCACCCAATATGAGCTCATCTCGACACCTGTAAATCAAGGACATATACACACACCCACATGCAGGGGAATTGAAGAAAAACTCGCTCTCAGCGGAAAACAGCCATATTGCAATACACTCCCCAAAATTTCCCATGACGAGCTTTTAGTTATCTCAAAAAGAAGGCAATGGACCCATTCATTCACACACACACACACACACCCATACACACACACACACACACACCCATACACACACATACACATACACACACACATACACACATACACACACACAGGCAATTAAATGTTCCTAGCCCGTCTGAAGAGATAAGCATGAATTACTCCCTACACATTCTTTGAGGCAGAAAGAACATCCAGCACTCTAGCCTTGAAAATGTATGTGTGTGTGCAGTTTGAGGAACTGATAGAATTTATTAAATCCAAAGAAAACATTTATCTTCTATCTTTACAAACATTGGTGTAAAAACTATGTATTGAACTACTATTGTCAAACCGTGACTAGGATGCTTCTGATATGATTAAATCATGGCATTTCATCAAAACTACCACATAAATAAGGGTCATATGTAATGCTTAATTAGGACCGGCAGAGACCGCTGCAGACCATGGAAAAGTAATCGCCCAGGTAATGGGAACACCCCCAAAAAAAGGGGGGTTGCAACAACATATAAGATGTCAGCTGAACTTCATGATGCGCCTGTTATGTTTTGCTTCTGTCATTAACGGACCTGTTTTACGTCTTGTGGGTGAGCATGAAATTGACTGACTTAGACTGGACCGTGTGATTGAGAATGTTTTTAACATATGTATGTTTAGCCGATCAGCCTGGGTATGTATATTCGTGCAAATCTTTTTATAATAAATTACGTTATACCAGACTCTGGAATGTGGTGTCTATTTGGAAGAAAGTTTTAGTAAAGTGTAGTTGAATGGTCCTGACCCCTCCTGACAGGGCGGTGATAGGATTGTTCGATTTATTATACTTCACTGGCAGTTTGCTTTTCTCTGTGTCTTTCTCCAGCTTTGCCATTAATGAAGATCCAAACATCTCCAAGAGTTCTTTCTCTCTCCTCCTCCATTCCTTCTCAAATTGTGCCTTCAGTTCTTTCTTCCTTCTGCTCAGCTCACAAGGGCACCAATTAAAAGGGAAATAAACAGGCTTTCCAACGGTATACAATTTATTGCCAACAAGCATTGTTACAACAGAGAAATAATCTACCAAACACAAATTTCCGAACTTTTTGTTCGATGTTTATTTATTTTTCTCTTTTCTTGTCTTTTCCTCTTTAGTGTAACAGCAGGAAACACCGGCGTAAGTTATTCACATTTTATTCAATATTAGTTTGACTTCAGTAACATTTGTTATTATTAATATTATGTTATTAAAGGCATACGGTTTTAAATTCATTTTAATTTTGTATTATTAGGGACTAAGAAATTAAATTAGCTCTACATGCAGGTGAACGGTGTAGATTTAGTACTGGGTTTTCTGTAGCAGGTAAAGGAGGCAGACTCAGTAGGTGTACATGCAGGTGAACAGTGTAGATTTAGTACTGGGTTTTCTGTAGCAGGGAAAGGAGGCAGACTCAGTAGGTGTACATGCAGGTGAACGGTGTAGATTTAGTACTGGGTTTTCTGTAGCAGGGAAAGGAGGCTGACTCGGTAGCTCTACATGCAGGTGAACGGTGTCGATTTAGTACTGGGTTTTCTGTAGCAGGGAAAGGACTCAGTAGTTGAGAGGGAAGGCAGTGAGCTGGAGGGATCCAGGCAGCAAGACATCGCTCAAAAGCAGTGAGTATCAAAAAAGGACGGTGGAAATACTGGCATATCACACAAGGGGGCGACAAACACAACATTTGGGACATTTATGAATGGCATCATATCACTGCAATCAAGAACAAGGCTGCAGTAACATGTGATATTTTCCCCAGACAACTTCAGAGACTGAAGAGAATGTTAAAAAAACAAACTCGCACGCTTTGCTGGAGAAAAGATTCAAAGATTCTGCAAAAACACAGGATATAGTTGAGGTTTGAGAAGTTGCTGGAATGAGGGTGTGAGAATGATTCGTGTGGTCTCGTGCAGGCAGGAGGAGAGAGCCAAAGGAATCAGGGTGGAGTTTGGCTCTTATCGGCCCCGGAGGATTTACACAGAGGGACAGCAGACCACCCAACACTCGGACCAGACGGTGAGGAAACACTGCCAGTGCTAATGCAGAGCGCTAATACTCACTAATATAGCACTGCTACAGAGCGCTAATACTCACTAATATAGCACTGCTACAGAGCGCTAATACTCACTAATATAGCACTGCTACAGAGCGCTAATACTCACTAATATAGCACTGCTACAGAGCGCTAATACTCACTAATATAGCACTGCTGCAGAGCGCTAATACTCACTAATATAGCACTGCGACAGAGCGCTAATACTCACTAATATAGCACTGCTACAGAGTGCTAATACTCACTAATACAGCACTGCTACAGAGCGCTAATACTCACTAATATAGCACTGCGACAGAGCGCTAATACTCACTAATATAGCACTGCTACAGAGCGGTAATACTCACTAATATAGCACTGCTACAGAGCGCAAATACTCACTAATATAGCACTGCTGCAGAGCGCTAATACTCACTAATATAGCACTGCTACAGAGCGCTAATGCTCACTAATATAGCACTTCTTCAGAGCGCTAATACTCACTAATATAGCACTGCTACAGAGCGCTAATACTCACTAATATAGCACTGCTACAGAGCGCTAATACTCACTAATATAGCACTGCTACAGAGCGCTAATACTCACTAATATAGCACTGCTACAGAGCGCTAATACTCACTAATATAGCACTGCTACAGAGCGCTAATACTCACTAATATAGCACTGCTACAGAGCGCTAATACTCACTAATATAGCACTGCTACAGAGCGCTAATACTCACTAATATAGCACTGCTACAGAGCGCTAATACTCACTAATATAGCACTGCTACAGAGCGCTAATACTCACTAATACAGCACTGCTACAGAGCGCTAATACTCACTAATATAGCACTGCTACAGAGCGCTAATACTCACTAATATAGCACTGCTACAGAGCGCTAATACTCACTAATATAGCACTGCTACAGAGCGCTAATACTCACTAATATAGCACTGCTACAGAGCGCTAATACTCACTAATATAGCACTGCTACAGAGCGCTAATACTCACTAAAATAGCACTGCTGCAGAGCGCTAATACTCACTAATACAGCACTGCTACAGAGCGCTAAAACTCACTAATATAGCACTGCTACAGAGCGCTAATACTCACTAATATAGCACTGCTACAGAGCGCTAATACTCACTAATATAGCACTGCTACAGAGCACTAATACTCACTAATATAGCACTGCTACAGAGCGCTAATACTCACTAATATAGCACTGCTACAGAGCGCTAATACTCACTAATATAGCACTGCTACAGAGCGCTAATACTCACTAATACAGCACTGCTACAGAGCGCTAATATAGCACTGCGACAGCACTGAAACTGACTCCACCCGTAATTTGATTTGATTGTGCATTTAGGCCTTTAGCCCAGGCAGACTACCCATCCCTTTCTCCTTTGCACTCATTCCCTTGTATTTCCCTCCATATGATGGCGGGTGAGGTAAGTGGAGGTGCGTGGAACCGAGGCCCGGGACGGCAAAGGAGACACTGGCACCAACACTGCGATCGCTGAAGGGGTTAGGCTTTCATAACACGCGGTTCACAGGTCCACCTGCAGGGGCGCTGTTGCTGAACGCACCCTTCGTGATCCCCGCTGTTCACAGGTCCACCTGCAGGGGCGCTGTTGTACCATTTGTGTTTTTCTACCGTTTTTTGCATTCTCTTTTCTCTGTGTCAAATTGGGTGTTTAGTTTGGCTTCCTGGCTCCGAATCTGCCACAACATATTCCAGATTTGTTCTTAAAGTAATACTTTTGTCGCCATTTATGGGGCAGAAGGGGAATTTTTACCCACTTTTTCCTTTTCTCAGCTAGGCAATCAGATAACGGGCTGACGGAAAGTTGTTTTGTGGTTTTTCGCCCTCTCAGGAGCAAATCATAAGATTGGAGATTGTGGAGACCAATTTTATCCCTGGCAGTGTCCTGCCTTTAGGAGGACGCCATTTCACAGGATACAGCATGGTGACTTTGGCTGGCAGCATTGCCTTGCAGAGCCTCTATCCCACCGGATCAGTTTGCAGCCTGAGCACTAGATTCAGCCCAGCTTTGACCAGCAGCTTGGACACAGCCCCCAGGGTATTACACAAAGCTTTATTACTGGGTTTGCTGGATAACTGCACTGATTAAAACCCACAACCCTCCCAAATCTGGTACATGGACTTAAGTAAATTTAACTTTTCCGAGTTTTACTCAGTGCAGTTATCCAGCTAACTCTGTAATCCTGCTTTGTGAAATACCCGCCAGGTCTACCTGGGCATCAAGTCCTTGTTGCCTGTGCTTGCTCTACCGACCAATCAGAAGAGCTAAGGAACCTGCTCATATATCCAGCCAACCAGCATATCAGTCAGGCCAACAAACAAAACATAGCTACAGCACAAAAAGATAAACAATGTCCACGCCACTCCAAAGAGTCCTGATGTCGCCAAGGCTGAGACTCTCGTCCGTCCCCCCATGATCGTCCACAGCGCTGCCTACAGAGAGGGTTTAGCCTGCCTGGCTGTGCTTCAATAGCAACCCTCCTGGTGAACTGGGGTTTAGCCTACCTGGCTGTGCTTCAATAGCAACCCTCCTGGTGAACTGGTGGCCTTTAGTCTACATGCAGGCATTTTGGAGGACCCCCCTGCCTGCTGCGTACCCTCATGATTTGGACATTGCAGTGATTCGATGGGTTCTGATGGGGTAAAATACTATACTTAAATAAATACTTCAATAAATATATTTTCTGATTGGAAGACTAGTGTTGACGTCTTTCTTTTAGGATATGACTACAGACTCTCAGTAACACAATTTCCTATACATGAGCTTAGAATAGCTAAGTCAGCTGAAATCAGGCTTGAGCCAGTCTTCAACCCACAGCTCAGTCAAACCAAATTCACATGAAGCGGCTTGCACCAACACTCGCGTGGCCTGTGTTAGAATCCCTTAGTCCAGCGGAGGGTCAGCTAGGTTCAAAAACGGAAAACCGAACCACGGGCCCCGTAGCCGTGACAGATGGCTGCAGAGCACGCTGCCCAAAAATACAGAAATCAAAGCCCGCCAAAGCACATTTATGAGATCAAAGCACATTTATGTGATATGAGATCAAAGCACATTTATGAGATAAAAGCACATTTATGAGATCAAAGCACATTTTTGAGATCAAAGCACATTGCCAAAGCACATTTATGAGATCAAAGCACATTGCCAAAGCACATTTATGAGATCAAAGCACATTTATGAGATCAAAGCACATTTATGGAATCCATCTCTGCTGCAGACCAGTTTGTGTGCAATCAAGTACAACAATTGGAAAGGTGGTGTGTCGGAGAAATGGTAGCAGCGACAGCAGGATTGATGTGTAACATCAGTCAGAGATACTAAACTAGGTCAACCTAGTGCATGCCGGGCGCTGGAGGTCTTGCCCCGGCAATGGCTTTCTCGCCCTAGCACAATAAGTAGGCTATTCTGTTAGTGGTGCTGCGTATGATGGCGGTTCCTGCCTGGGAAGCGCTTGTGTGGAAATATCACGTAGGCTATAGACCCTGTTTGGATTCTGTTGCCCTTCCGTGGAACCAAATGCAGGACAGTGAAGAACACACTGACGACTTCTCTTAAGAGAATTGAGGTTTATTTACAAAGCGCAAGGGAGAGACAAACTCAGTGTGTGTGTGTGTGGTTTAAATAAAGTACCTAACATTACATTTCAAAGGGTTGATACAGTGAATACACATGGATGTCTGGAGACAACTGGTTTAGGCCCAACCAAGCAGAAGTGAGCCATTAGCAGAGCTATGCTACAGACACTATAGAAATGTAAATGGCTGGTTGATTGTCGGGTTGGCTATGGTCAATGGGGGGAGACATACAGGGCCATTCAGTATACAAAATTGTCTTGCAGTTGCAGTTAATACAATACAGTATACCGTGGTGTTTACAATGAAAACCCGGGAACATATCAACCCGTTTTTTGTTTTGGCTGATATCCCACCTTATGCCAGCATGTTACTGCATTTGTCTTGAGTCAGGTTTTGTTATTGTAACGATGGGGAATGCCGCACTTTTTACATCCGGGTGTCCAACCATGAGTGCGAGAGGTACTTTCTTCTGTGTGCTGTTGTGGAACATGGGTGTGATGTGTCCCCAGAGTGGGAGTAATCTCGTTCTGCACACGCTATAGCAAAGCCGGACATTCTGCAGCACGGGAACATACAGTATTTGGACAGTGTCACAGTTTTTTTTTGGTTTGGCTCTGTACTCTGTAAAAAACCAGACCTCAGCCCTCAACCAGCAAAACGAGGTAAAAAAAACTGTCGGCAGGGGAGAAAAAACACTCAACAGTGGTGAGAAAAAACTCCCCAGTGGGAAGAAATCTCGGAAAGAACCAGGCTAGAGAGGTGATGCCCGTCCTTCGCTGGCCGGCCCGGTTTAAGCTAAAGGAGAGGGGGTGTCCATCCTTCGCTGGCCGGCCCGGTTTCAGCTAAAGGTGGACTGGATGGTAATGGACTGTAAAGAGGGATCTAATCAAACTCGCTGCTAAGTACAAATTCCAAAGAAAAGGATGTAAAATGTTCAATTCAAAAGGGTGGGCTGGTGCATCTGGGACTCTGGTTGCGTCAAGTCGGGAGGATAAACCAAAGGAGGGACAGGACTGGAGCAGTGTGCAAACTCAGGGCGAGGGGGCAGGACTGGAGCAGTGTGCAAACTCAGGGCGAGGGGGCAGGGGCCAGAGTAGTCTGCAGCTCAGGGTGAGAGAGGAAAAGAGAAGGTTAGCCACCCGCCCCCCCGCCCCCCGACATCCTTAACTATAGGATTGACTAAAGAGGTACGTTTTTAGCCTACGCTTAAAGACAGAAAGTGTGTCTGAAGCCCAAACATACATGGGAAGATTATTCCATAAGAGAGGAGCTCTGCAAGAGAAGGCTCTGCCACCCATTGTAATTTTAGATATAGTAGGAATATTCAAATAGCCAGATACTTTGAGAGCAAAGTAATCTAGGAGGACAGTAAGGAATGAGTAAGTCACTAAGATATTTTGGGGCCAAACCATTTAAAGCTTTAGACACTAGAAGTAAAATATTGTAGTCAATTCAGAAATTGACAGGCAGCCACTGAAGAGTTTTGAGCACCGGGCTGATATGCTCCCATTTCTTGGTTTTAGTAAGAACCCTAGCAGCTGCATTCTGTACAAGTTGGAGATGATTGAGGGCTGAGCCAGTGCAACCAGACAATAAAGCATTACAGTAATCTCGTCGAGAGGTTACAATGGCATGAACCGTTTTTTTCAGCATCCTCCAGGGACAACACCTTCCTTAATTTAGACATATTCCTCAGGTGGCAGAAGGCCATTCTTGTGATATTGTTAATATGGGGCTGAAAGCAGAGGTCTGAATCAATAGTTACACTAAGGTTTTTAACCATCTAAATTTAAGGAAAACTGCAAGAATTTATCTCAAATAATTGATCTCTGCCAGTCCATCACATTGCTCACCTGTTCCACGTAAGCCCAAAGACTGTGTCCACCACATTCAGAGATACCATTGGTGTTTTGCATGCATGCCTCAGCCCTTTGGCTCACTGGCCAGAGAGACGCTGTTTGCAGGGTAGTATGCCGCATGAATTTGTGGAGGCTTTTGGAAACCGCGTTGCCGTTATTGTGGACTGTTTCGAGATTTTCATTGAGACCCTCCAATCTGAAAGCTAGAGTGCAGACGTTTTCTCACTACAAGCACAACCACGCAATGAAGTACCTCATTAGAACTACACCACACGGAGCCATCTCTTTCATTTCCAAAGGTTGGGGAGGACCTGACAAACAGATCAACTTCTAGCTGGTGATTTGGTGTTAGCTGATCGGGGATTTGATATCAGGGACAGTGTCGGATTTATGTGTGCAGAGGTGAAAATCCCAGCATTCACAAGAGGATGCTTCCAGCTGGATGCAAAAGATGTTGAGGAGACACGGCAGACCTGAGAGTCCACGTGGAGAGGGTGTTTGGTTGTGTACGCACCAAGTACACCGTACTAAGTGAGACTGTACCAATCAGTATGGTGCTGCCATGTGAGGGTGAGGACATGATCGTCCTGGACAAGATTGTCTCTGTGTGCTGTGCCTTGACTAACATGTGCCCTAGTGTTGTTATGAAACCGTCTAGTTAAAATATATACATTCAGTGGCCACTCTATTAGGTACACTTGCGTTTTTCCATTAGAATCCACTATACTCATTGTCATATATTATGCACTTGTCGATGTGGAAACATAATATATGACAATGAGCATATTAGTGGATTCTAATGGGAAAACGCAAGTGTACCTAATAGAGTGTAATGTTGTGTAACATGCAATAACCAATGTACAATGAATACAATTCTGAATGTCTTTATTTAGCAAAAAAGAAATGGCTTGCATGAAATGTACAAAATTAATAATATTATTTATTTGGGGTAGTCTAGTGCAATGAAGTTCACAGTGCAACTGGTAGTACCACAAGTGGCAGTGATACATTCCAGTCATATATTCTATTCAAGTAATTTAGTCAAGTATTTAAAGAAAACTGTTGCACACATGAACCCCTGTGGGACCAGTTGAAAAGCACAAAGTTCACAGTACAGTTCTGATCCACTCTTGTTTGCGTGTGTGGGGTACAGTTCTGATCCACTCTTGTTTGCGTGTGTGGGGTACAGTTCTGATCCACTCTTGTTTGCGTGTTTGTGACAAAACCAGGGCTCATTTCTGGCCCTCGGCAAAAGCACCACAGTTTGTCTTCCACACTTTTTCTTAGCCTTTCTGTGCAAGACTGCTGTGCATTTAATCGCTGTGACTCAGTTAAAGCCTTGACAGGTGGTGTTGTGGAGGCTGCTCGGGTGTAGTAACAGGCGACAAGCTCAGGTACACAAACTTTGTGGAAAAACTCCTGTGCCGCCTTCAGATGTGTCATCCAGAAATCCACATCTGGCATGACGGACCACAGCAGAATCATTCTGTGTCCACAACACAAAGTCACAGAACTCTGACCTGGTCGCGAACATCTGCGCCTGTACTTAGCTGTGATATCTGTGTATTCGTTTCAGGTCTACCTTCCCATCCGCTAGATGGAGACAAAAGTTATTGTCATCGTCAGCACAGGCCTGCAGGATGGAGCTGTTGCGATACTTAAATGTACATTTTATTTCCAGGCAGCCTTTTCCATAACACTCGCACTGAATGAGCCCGTCAGGTGATGCCCCAACCTCTGGATATTCCGGATTTATTATAAATCCACAATCCTCCACTTTGAGGCTCCTGTGCTGGGGTGCTGTCAGTGTGACATAGGTCCGCCTCGCCTCTTCCTCATGGTCTATCCCCCATCTCATGGCAGCCGTAGTTGCTGTTTTTTTTAGAACAGCTCACTCTCCTGACTGTTGACAGAGCTGGTCTACCAACAATGGTGGAAACAACGGCACGGATATTAGAAGCGGTTATTGGTCCTGCTCCCCGGGCAGGGGATGGATGTTGCCGTTTCGTTCGAGCCTTCACCGCGGCTGCCTGTGCCTCTGTAACTGCTGCTATATCTTTTAGGCCCTCACAGTGCTGGTGCAGGGCAGAAAGTTTGCGTCCATCCTTTCCTGGGTCACGCAGTCTTCTGAGGGAGGGACTTTGGCAAGAGACACACGGCAGAACAGGATCTGTGTGATGTTTGTAGTAGTCCTCCATGCCTGACAGACAAACAGCCTTGCTGTAACCATGCAAAGTCTGAAGCAGGGGTGACAGGTCGGCAAGTGTGGCTGCTGGGGTTGTGTTGCTGTCAATACGAGTCCTTATGCCAGACCTTCTGGTCTCTCCACTGATGCACCTGTCGAGGTCCTTCTTCTTTGCAGCACCAGTGGTGAAATCAATGTTGTAGCCCAGCTCTGCATGAACCTTGTCCACACTGGTAGGCATCATCCAGTAGGACAAGACATCTGTTTCCCCGTATTCGCACTGCTGCTTCAACCTTGAACAGCAGAGCCCCGACATGTGTGCAAGACTCTGCTATGCCAGCCATGCATGAACAGTGTGCACACTCCACTTGGCCACTGGAACTCAGTATCACCCGTGGCTTGAGAGGAGGTTCATTAAGACGCTGGGAGTGCAAGACCTAAGAGATGAGAAATTAAATTAGATAAATATAAACTAAATACTAAAAATAAACAATACAAATAGCCTTCGCATGTACAGCTCAAACCATAGCACAAGACCGCTCTGCCACAACAGCGTTTTGTACGGAAAGCAGCGACACGCAGTGAAAGCAAACAGCACAAACATGTCATTTTAAGTGTTGTGAGTAATTGCGTTGCAGTGTTGATCTTACAAACAAGATAGGTTACAGACTGTTGTGTTCGTTTTGTTTAAGAGAGGTGAGTGGTGGTTACCTACCTTTGTGCGAACGACGCTTCTCTGATCGTTAACTCTGTAATGTTATATCTGTAGATCCTGCACCCATCCATTTGTGAACTGAACGTGAGCCTCCAGTGATTTATAATTTCTAAACTGCCCGAAAGTGTATGCACTCACGCCACAGACGAGGTAGGAAAAGACAAGTTCACATGGGTCTACACCATTGATTTCACCAATTTTCTCCAGGTATTGTTCCTTAGCTTCTTTGTTCAGCTTCTCTGGGTAAAGAATCTTACTTTTGCTATTGACCCTATCCATTTGTTTCTCTGTTGTGTATAGTCATCTTCGTGTATCTAACGTTATGCCTGCTAGTTAACGTTAATGTTAACAGTTTGCGTGTCTGCAAAAATGATACCCACAATGCAACACTGTTGTGACGTCGTGCCTGTTTTGTATAGGTGTCCATTATTAAAGCTGGAAACTCAGTGACGATAATAAAATTTTATTCAACCCTGTCTGTCCGACTTCCTAGGGATTCCTAATGAATGTGAATGACTAACAGTATCTTTACAGTATCGCAGAGATCAGCAGTGAGTTGGCTGACCTGAAAAGATCAGCCACCAGTTCCACCCATAGCCTCCCCGCTGCACAGGATGTTTCTCCTGACTTTTTTCCCCCATAGAGTTCTATAGGAAAATGAGGAGAAATAACCCTTGCTGTGATCCATCCACATCTACTCCATATCTGGCAACAGAGTGATGGTTTGGGGCTCGTTCGATAGCTCAGACCCTTGATGACGTACAGCCATTTCGCCAGTCATGTGTTCCATACTGTACCAGCGTAATTTCCAGCTGAATCTAGTCTCACCCCCAAATTCCCATAGAGTTCAGTTCACAAGCAGAGAGCTTATAGTATCGCTTGTAACAGTACCTGAAAATAAGATATCGAGTCTTTTGATGTTGATTGGTCACAGACTTCAGGAAGTAACAGCATGCAAAGGATATGCGACCAGATATTAAATATGATACTTTAAAAATATGTTAAAGCAAAATATTCTAATTTTCTGAGACACTGAATTTTGGGTTTCATTAGCTGTAAGCCATAATCATCAAAATTACAAGAAATAAAGGCTTGAAATATTTCACTCTGTGTAATGAATCTATATAATATATGAGTTTCACTTTCTGAAATGAGTGACAAAAAATATTGAACTTTTTCACGATATTCAAATTTTTTGAGCTGCACCTGTAGGTCTGCGGACGGCATTTATTTTTTCCTTTTAAAGAAACGCAGGAACCTTGTTTAGATTTTGAGTGTAGGATTAGATCTGTTGGATCTTTCTTTTAATTTTGTTGCTCTGTTTTATTTCTTTTCTTTTTGCTTTTCTGCTGTTTCTTAGGCAGTTACCTTATTTTTCTTTTCACCTCCTTACTAGGGCTCGTTTATATCGAGTCAGAGTGAGACGTAGTGCGTGGAGGGTTGGACCCGAGAAGCACGACTCAGAACAACAGATGTAATAAATACCCGCAAGGGCTTTATTAAGGAAAGTCCAGTAATCGTTGTCTTAGCACAAGCAAAGGTCATACACAAAAAAATCCAGCCAATAAACAAAAGTACCGAGGGAGAAGGCAGTCTCGTCGTCGGTAAGCCAGGCAGTAGTTCGGAACCAGAAAGGCAATCAGCGTGGCAGAGGTACAAAAGGGAGAAGGCAAAAGAATAGTCAAAAAAACAAGCAGGGTCAGACCAGAGTCCTCGCCGCGTGGCAAAAGTACAAAATCAGCAAGCAGGAATCGTGGTCAGGACAGGCAGTGAAAACAAAAGGCTGGCAGTAAACAGTGGTCAAAAAACAGGCTTGGATCAAAACAGGAAATCAGAAAACCTATACTTGACAAATGCTTAAGAGTGCTAGTGAGGCAACAATTTCACACAGAACTGGTGTAAACTGAGGGCTTATATGTGTGTGTAGACAGGTGCAAACGCTTAGCTTGAGAACAGAGAGAAATTAGAAAGAGCTTGGGAAAACGAGATGAAGATCATTAGTCAATTAGTCTGTTAGTAATTATCCCATCCTAGCATTAGTAAATTAGTTAATTAGTAAGGACATGCACTAGAAACGTAAGGTAACAATTAATTACAAGAGATTAGATGGTTAGTAAGCAATGATCTAGCTAATTGTTAGTAATCTGTTAGTTAGACAAGGAATGGCAGATACAATGGAAAACACGTAAGCAAAAGCGGGAGAGAGAGAAAGCATGAATGCGAGTTCGCGGAAACACATAGAAATGTATGAAACTAATAAACTATGACAGAACGTGAATACAAATAAGGGCGTGACATAACAATAAACATAAAACATGGCGTGGAACGGTTAGAACCGTGACAGCTTATCTTTTTTCTGTGTGGACAAAAAAAATTTTGACCCAGGAAAAATGTTAAATGTGATTGCCTGCTTCTATTGATTACCATATTGTAAACTTTTGGTACCTAGACTCCGTTGACTTTCACAACGCTCCATTGGAAATACACGGCAGAGCTTATCGGTAATACTATTTCCAGGCCATGGCAGCCATATTGCATTGGTGCCATTGCGGAAGAACCAAATTGAATAGGGCTGAATGGAACTATGTGACCGGTAATCAAGAATAGGGAATCAAGGAGGAGAATGTGTCACATTCATTAAAGAGGGGTTAGCACATAGAGAAATAACATTTAATTTAAATGAGGACAGAACATCAGATCTGGAAAATATAATTCTGGAGATGTGGATAGGTAGAACTAGCTATATAATTGTGAATGTATATAATCCCTGTAAAAAATTGTACCTGGAAGAATTGGAACAAATAAGCGGGGAAAATAGTAAATTGATTTGGTGTGGAGATTTAAATGCCCACAGTACACTATTGCGAGGTAAAGTAACTGATAGCAATGGCAAAGTTGTAGAAGAATTAATAGAAGCAAAAGGATTAGTATGCTTAAATGATGGAAGGGGAACACGGATAAATGTGAGCAATGGTAAGAAAAAAAATAGCTAGAACTAGTGATTGGGAAGTATTAGGTGATAATACAATAGGAAGTGATCATTATCCTATTCTAATTAATCTGGACATCAGAAACAAAAGCAAACAAAATTAAGGATTGAAGAGATGGGCGTTTGGTAAAGCAAAGTGGGATGAATTTCAAGTATTGTGTGATAAGGAGTTTTGTAATGTAGAAATGAGCACTAATGTAAACATAATAAATGAACAGATAACAGCAGGGATAATTAAAGCAGCTTCATTATCCATACCTCAAAGTACTGGAAAATTTAAGAAAAAGATGGTTCCATGGTGGAATGAGGAATGTACAATGGCAATTAAGAAAAGAAATAGAGCTTTTAATTTATTAAAGAGCTGCCATTGCTTTCAGAACCTGATAGAATACAAACTGGCCCAAGCTGTAGCTAGGGAAACAATTAGAAGAACAAAAAGGTTATGTTGGAGGAATTTTACACAAAATTGGGCGGACAACGCCGATAGGTGAAGTATGGGGTATGATTAAAAATATGAAGTGGAATAAGGAATTAATGGGATTTACCAGTACTTAAGAAGGGAGATGAATGGGCTGTTGCGGAAGTAGAAAAAGTGGAACTATTGGCAAAAACATTTGTCCAGATTCACAGTTGTGATAATTTAACAGAGGAAGGTTAAGTTGGGGAGACAATAAATGAAAGGAAGACATCCAAATGTTCTTGAGAAAAAGAGAAATATGCAGAGTTTAATAGTTTAATAGTACCTTTTTCCATAGAAGAGTTGAGAAGAGCAATAGGTAAATCAGGCATGACTGCACCAGGGAAAGATAATATATGCTATATTATGATAGCACACGAGTGATCTTTCACTGAGGAAAATGTTGGAAATGTACAAGTGTTGGTTTAAGGGTAAATTGCCAGCTTGCTGGAAGGAAGCTATTATAGTTCCTATAAGGAAAACGGGTAAAGATCCAAACAACCCATCTAGCTATAGGCTAATAGCATTAACATTTCATATCTGTAAAATAATGGAAAGGATGATTACAGACAGATTAACAAATTATTTAGAGAGTAGAAGTCTGTTGTCACCATTTCAAAGTGGGTTTAGAAGAGGTCGTAACACAATGGACCCATTGGTATGTTTAGAATCTGATATAAGGAAAGCACAAGCCAATAAGGAAGGAGGAGTAGCCGTATTCTTTGATGTGGAAAAAGCATATATGATATGGTGTGGAAGGAGGGAGTATTGATTAAACTCAACATTTTGGGAGTTGGAGGAAGAACATATAATTGGATGAAAGACTTTCTATTTGGTAGGTCCATACAGGTAAGAATTGGGAATCATTTATCAGGTAAATATGGAGTATTCCCCAGGGAAGTATAATTAGTCCACTTCTATTTACAGTTATGATAAATGATATATATGATCAGGTAAATCAAAATATAGATAAGTCATTATTTGCAGATGATGGGGCTCTTTGGAAAAGAGGAAGGAACATCAAATATACAGTACAAAAGGTACAAGAGGCAATTCTTGTAGTAGAAGCATGGTCGTTAAAATGGGAAAAGAGTAGGTGAGGATATCCATTTGCAATTATATGGAAAACAATTAGAGATGGTAGAGATATTTATATTTCTTGGAGTATGGTTTGATACCAAAGCAACATGAAAATACCATATTGATAAAGTTGAAACAAAGTGTAAAAAAGTGTTGAATGTTATGAGGTGCTTGGCAGGTATAGTATGGGGAGCAGATAGATTTGCCCTGAAAACCTTATATGTGACTTTGATCAGATCAGTTTTAGACTATGGAAGTGTAGTATTTGGCTCGGCAGCTGAAACCACAAAGACTAGACATTATACAGGCACAAGCTTTAAGAATTTGTTGCGGAGCTCTTAAATCAACATCAATTGTAGCGTTGCAAGAGGAAGTAGTGGAGATGCCACTACAATTAAGGAGACAACATTTAATGGCTAATTACTGGACTAATCTGCAGGGACAAAAAGAATGTCATCCTACAAAGAAAATTATGAAACAATGTTGGGAAATGGGGAAAGGAAAAAAGGAGTGTTTTATAAGGGTAGGTGATGAGATGCTAAAGAAATGAAAATATGCGAATGAAAATTGAGCCCTACTTTGCCATTGCCAGCAGTACCGCCTTGGATTCTACCTCAACCAACGGTAGATTTGAGCATATTGGAGAAAATACATTCAAATAAAGAAGTAACAAATAGAGCTAGTTTGGTAGAAAATGTTATAAAAAGTAAATATAGTATATATATTTTTATATATACTGATGGATCAAAAGACCCTATTACAGGTAGGACAGGGTGTGCGTTCTATATCTCTAAATTAGAGATAAAGGTGAGTAAAAAAAATCTCAGATCATGTATCGATAGATCGGCAGAAATGATGGTAATTCTTCTTGCATTGCAATGGATAGAGGAAGTGCAGCCAGTACTACAGGTCATTTGCTCAGACTCAAGTGCATCACTGATTAGTTGTAGACGGGACATTTTATACAAAATTTTGCAAACATTGTTTAGAATAAACAAACTTGCAATTGAGGTTCTGTTTTTGTGGATCCCAGTTCATGTGGGGGTTGAGGGAAATGAGAGGGTTGACATGTTTGCTAAGAGAACTTTAAAACGGGAGGAAATAGACTTAGAAATACCTATTAGTAAAGCAGAGGCAAAATCAGACATCTGGCATCAGATAAAGAAACAGTGGCAGGAGAGATGGGATAGAGATACAAAAGGTAGACATTTATATAAAATTCAAAAGATGGTTGGAGTTAGCAGACCATTAGGACGAAACAGGAAAGAAGAGTGCATCATAAATAGATTAAGACTAGGACATACAAAACTTTATTAATCATTACAGCTCATTAAAAAACACCCAACTGGACAATGTGACACCTATCATAGAGAGAATATGTGGAACATGTACTTTGCAACTGCATACAATATACACAAGAGAGGATAATATTATCTGAGGAATTTAAAAAAAGAAGGAATCAGTACTATGGACCTTAAATCAGTTTTCAATAATCCATCTGGGAGCATAATTATTCAACATTAATTTTCATTCCTACAAATAACTGGACTGATTAACAGAATATAAAGTATTGTAATACCTTCAGTAGGTGGTGGTAATACTCCATAAATGGAAGTGATCCGCCATTAAAACCAAAGAAGAAGAAGAAGAAGAAATCTACATGTGTATACTGATGGGTCGAAGGATCCGGTGACGGAGAGGGTGGGGTGCGCCTTTGCGGTGCCGGAGTTTGGGGTGGCAGTGGGGAGGAGAGTGGATGATCAGCTGTCGGTGTATACGGGAGAAATGGTGGCAATTGTTTTAGCACTGCAGTGGGTGGAGGAGGTAGTATAGGGTAGTAGTGTTTTCAGACTCCAGTGCTGTGTTGGAGAGTTTGAAGGGGTTCCGCTCCAGATGTAGGCCGGATATGATTTGGGAGGTGTTTCAGGCTTTGTTTAGGTTGCAAAGGATGGGGCTGGTTATTAGATTTGTGTGGTTGCCGGCGCATGTGGGGTTGGGGGGCAATGAGATGGCTGATGCCTTGGCTAGGAGGGCGGTTGGGAAGGCAGATGTTGAGGTGGGTGTGACGATGGGTAGGGCGGAGGCAAATACAATTATTAAGGAGAGGGTGAAACGGATGTGGCAGGAGGGATGGGACCGGGAGGGCAGAGGCAGGCATTTGTATAGGGTGCAGCAGACAGTGGGTAGGATCAGGCATGGGGGGAGGTGTAGAAGGGAGGAGACAATAATAACAAGGCTTCGGGTGGGGCATGCGGGTTTGAATGGGGTTTTGTTTTTAATAAAGAAGCATCCGGATGGGCGGTGCGGGTATTGTCAGGAGGAGGAGACGGTGGCGCATGTGCTGATGGAGTGCGGGAGGTATAGGAGGGAGAGGGGGAGAATGGTATCACGAATGAGGGAGAGTGGGGTGGTGTTCGAGATGGGGTTTTTAGATAGACCATCTGGGGACGGGGGATATAGGCACCTATTTAGGTTTTTGAGGGAAATGGGTTTGTTTAAAAACCTGTCTGTGCAGAAGCAAATTTGGGCCAATTTTCACCTGTTTTGCACTGTTCTGTTTAAGCCTTTATAACTACAGTTGTGCTCACCACACACACTTGTTTAATGGCTTAAATTGAAGAAGACCCCTGTACCTTTATGTGTCTTAGATTAAAATAATTACATTTCATAATCTTCATATAGATTATGGGCTGTAAATGCACAAACTCTTTGCAAAAATTTTTAAAAAAACGAGGTTGTCATTCTTAGTTTACAGTGAACTTCTGAAAGGAAAAGATGTAAAACAGGTCATACTTTACATTTCCTGGTGCACACACCACTTGTCAACATGTGTACAGAATATTAGGGGGATATGTCAATCTGCTCAGGTTCCATAAGCTAATTTGTAAACAGTGTATCCTGGTGTCCCTTAGGGTCTCCAAATCTATCCAAATGGATAAAATGTGCATCACAGTAAATCAAGAGATAATCAGCTTTTTTCAACAGATAAAGTATTCTGACTCATAAAACACATGTTTGTATCAACTAAATGAGGATATTTTCATTTTTTTCCACATAATTTTGGTTTGGATATATAGGGGTCCAAAAACCTATCCGAAAATGAATACAATGCTTTTTTGTCCATATGAAACATTTTATTATGTTCTTTGAGGTAGTAGGATCATTACAATCACTTCACATTCAGAGGGGGCCATCTCTGATTCACCGCATGTCCACTCAAACAGCCTTCTTTGGGAGGCTATTCACTTTGGTCTTGGGAAAACCCATCCTGTTTTCCCTGATGGTACCGCAAGCGCCGTAGTGGATACGGTTGTAAGACTGGAATTGAGAGATCTCAGAGCAGCTGAACATGATACCATGGGGGGAAGCCTGTGACGTCTCTGGGAGGCTGTGATGCCAGAACTTCAATGCCGTAAAGTCCATCTGGCGTGAAGTTTATGACGGTCAAAGAATGTCTCCAGGTGTCATGGCTTTGTGAGGAAACGCTTGGACTGTCGTGGAGACAGGCACACACAACACAACATGGTATAGATTGCTTTTGTCCTCAAAAGCTTAAAAACATACAGATGTGATTGATACTTTTGCTACATTGTACAGTATACACTGGAACTAGTCTGGGCACTGGAACATACATTATACACTCTTTCCAGAGAGATAATCATGTATTGTTCCGTTTTTGAGTGTTACATTAGTAAATACATCAAGTTAACGTACCTACATTAACAGGGACAACTAGGGTGTAAATGTAATATTCTCAACAGGAATTCTGGTAGCTTTGTGGCATTAATATCAATCACATCTGAGAAAACTGTAGAGATGGAGATTGTCATGGCAACACAAACTTAGACCTACTGATGTTTGATATCATTTTGATGGTCTCGGTGTGAGTGGTGCAATGGTCTACATGTCCTAAATGTGAAACATGAATGGAATGTATATTTCATAACACAGGCGTAAGCTGCCGTTGTGAAATGGTCCTTAGAAAAAACCAGTCTGTGAAACCCCATAGAAGGGGGGCGAATAGTGCTGACCAGTTTATGGTTTTACGACCGTCTGCAGCCAGATCAAACACAGAGTTTGAGCATTTAAGGAAGGGAGACAAACTAATCTGGGAAGATTGTAACCAGTCTTTCCGCACATCCTACTTCAGGTCATTGTGTGTAGCAAATTGCCAGGTATGACTAAGTATTTTCTCTGTACTGTATTTGAATTTGGAATGTTCAATCTGTAACTATGTATTGATGATTTAAGTAAATAACCTACCTGGTAATAAATTAGTTAAACTTGATTTGTGTGATTTCTCTGAAAATTGACTACTCTGTTCACCGGTATGGGTTGATTAATTTCCTCAGTCTTGATTTTCCCCCTCAGCTGGTCTAGGGAGGTTGACTATTTAAGCTTAATGTATCACGGAGTATTGCACCCGTAGAACTATGTCTTAAAGTAGATCACCTCCGCTTGTCGGTTATACATGTTGAGAACGGTGGTCGTCAATGTTCCTTCGTCGGTCCCTGAGTCTTAACCATAGTCTATACCTCACGAAGTGGCTTCTTCCGCAACCTCTGAGATAACCGCAGATATCTAGTCAGCTGTGAGTTGTGTACATATCTGCAGCATGTAATGCACGGTGGAACAAGCGCATCCAGTTCAGAGAACGTCTTTAAAGTATAAGGGTCCTTTAACAAATCAAGTGGAAATTGTACATACTAAATTATAATATTAAATGGAGTCAGATAAACGAGTACAGAATCAGCGTTGGTGGCTGATGATTTACTGTAATATACACAGGCTGTTCTTTGGATAAACTGGGGTCAAGGTAGACCAGACTAAAAGCGGAAGGTAACGTGGTACGAGTACTTTTGATTTGTGGTCCCTTATTAGCTAATCCCGTTAATCTAAAGAGCAGTCTAACCCGGTTGCAAGAATATTAATATTACTTTATTAACTTTCATAACGTTTCCCTTTTCCCACAGCAATAGCGGAATACATCACGCTTAAACCTTCGCTCCGAGCTATTCCCTCATTGGTCTAGCCGCGCGGAGTTTTACAATTTGGTTTGTAACATGATTTTAGTTCCAGATTTTACAATTTGGAGAACTCGAAATGATTTGTGTTGCTAATTCCCAGATTTACACGGTGGAGATGCCGAAAGAGAGCCGTGCTGGTGTAAAAATTGTCCACAAAGACATAGTAGCCTGTCCCAAGGTATGGCACCCGGAGCAGGTTCACAACAGCATCAAAGCTCAAACCATTCCCACTTGGAGTGAGCGCTTTCCCCTGGTACACACTGAAGTCACATGTGTAGCCCGTCTTGCTGTCAGCCAGGACAAATAACTTGAAGCCCCACTTTGTTGGCTTGTCCTTCTAGTATTGTTTCATCCCATGCCAAGCTTTTGAGGCTACCATGCATTCATCAATGGCCAGGTTCCGATGAGGGTGGTAGTAAGCTGGTCATTGATGGCATCTGCTGTTGTGTTGCTCATGTGGAGGAATGCACCAATGGCCTCATACCTGTAGCCCGGCATCACACTGCAGGGAAAGGGGTGCTTGTGAAGCAAGCACCTTCCTCCATAGGTCATGGGCAGCAGATGGCTTGACAAGACCCAGGTACAGGACGATGGACAGATATTTTTGCATGTCCTCAGCATCCACATCAGACCAGGGCGTATGCAGTCCCTGAGCATGTTTACGGGCTGCGTTGCCATTTGTGTTGTCACAGAGGAGCTTGAGGACATCTGTGCTGAAGAACAGCCGAAAGAGATCCAGGGGGCTGTAGGCCTGCTGAAGGTCCAGCTGCACTCCTGGGGTCCTCTGGGGGCAGAATGGGAACTGATGAGGCTCTTCATCCTCATCCGCCATGTCGTGCCATCCGTCCTCAGACTTGGGCTCTGGCTCGCTTGGTCTTTTTTTAGGAGCTCCTCACGGTGAACAAGAGCAGGGCCTCCTTGACCTCGTGACCAGAGTCCTGCGGGGATGAGCAGCAGGAGCAGGAGCAGGAGCAGGTGCAGGTGCAGGTGCATGAGCCGATGCACCAGCAGGAGCAGGAGCAGAGGGTCCAGGACTGTCCAGAACAGAAGCATCTTCTACCCTGAATTATTTAAAAGAAAGCACAATAAAAAAGTGCATCAATAAGAGCCACATAGTGTACTATGTTGTGAATCAAAAATTAAAATGCTAGGCTTTTCCAAATTTTTTTAATAAATGCTACATTTGACATGGAGACTGCGATTCAGATTTACCCTAAATTAAGTTAGTTTACTTTATTTCGGTCAGTAACATTTTCTTTACAAAGAGGTGTGTAGAAAGATATAATTCAATAATAATAAGTAATTTGACTGAAAATGTGTACCTACCCTTCTTACAATATACATTTTACCCTTTAAGAATTACAAAAATGTATTAGAATTACAAAAATAATTACTTTTTGTAATTCTTTTCTAAATTAAGTTGTTACTTTAGTCTTATAAATATCACAAAAATCAGTACTAACCAGTGACACTGTTGCCATTGACAACCAGCAACAATGTCATAGGTTAGTTTATGGCCCATGCATGGCTAAGCTATGTATCAACAGGCCTACTTATTATACAATACATGATATGACTTATGCTACCATTTAGCCACAAGAAATTAGATAATAAATGCTATATTTTACATGACTACTGCGACTAAAATTCAACCGATGCACAAATAAAGTTATTTTGAATTTAATACAGTTAATACTTACATGTCAACAGCCACATCTTCGCCCTGGGCAAAAGCATCTTCGATAACAGAGACAATATATATATAAATACAAGTTTGAATTTAAAAAAATCTAAATTTAATCGAATCTCAATGTAATAACGATGACCCACTGTGCGCGCATAAAGCAGGCTGAATTGCGAGCTAAAATGGCTTCCGGATGTGTGCAAACAAGCCCTGTGTTACACATGGATATCGATCAGCTAAATCTACCTATGGCAATGCCATACCATTTCAGAAAGCTTAGGATGTACTCTATTGGACGATATGTGTCAATTAAAATCATGTTTGTGTGAAGGATTTACAAGTGCATCTTTTGAATGCGGTCATTTACGCACTGCCATTTTAGAGCATGGACACATGTTGAGAAAAGGATTAAATATTAAAAACGGGTCAACCAAGGCAAAAAATAACTTCAGATTCTTGCAGGGGACATCTTAATCTTTATAACCATAGGTAAGGTTACGACTTTATTTCATATTTTACCGGAGCTTTTTATAGCAAAAGAAAGTTATGTGGTGACAAGCAAACATCACTCGTTTTTTTTCCTGTGGAGTGAGTAGGCATGTTGACTGTTTTACTTGTATGTATTCAGGATCTTGGAAGGTGTTTCTTGCTGCTGTGATAGTAAACGATTTTTTGGCGATAAAATAAAAACTTTAATTAACTCTCAAATGTGTTTAAATGTCTGCTATCTTACATGTGGTCGGGTCCATTGTAGATACGTAGATACATTGTATGCTACGTTCATGAATTACAAGCTAATGGTGGCAGATAGAAATGTGATATTTCGCACGCTGATAGGATATTAAGTACTGATTATGATGATATGCGGGTTATGGTGATGAAATCCATATTTTCAGAGGTATTTGTGATGTGTTTAATTTGAAGACGCAGGCGTCTCTACCACTAGGGACAGGCACAAACAAGTTTTAAAAGGGTTTAGAGGATTCTGTTTGTTTCTTTATTAATTTACTTTAAGAGTTTTTTCCTTTTGTTTGTATTCTTGGTGGTAGGTGGGTGGTTTAATTTGTTTTGTTGGATGTTTTGTTTTGTTTGGTTTTGGGTTTAGTGGGTAGTCAGCTGGTAGGGTTTGTTTTGGGAGTGGGTTGGGTCCCTGGTCCATACTCCAGTTCGGTAGGTGGCGGTAAAGCTCCTTTTGTTGGTTTCAGACTGCCATAAAATAAAAATAAAAAAAGAAGAAGAAGAAGTAGTAGTAGTAGTAGTCAGACACGTAACTGGGTTAAAGCGATGGGCAGAAGTCTTTCATACATTCTGGGAACATTCGCCGCAAAGAATGACATTAACATCGTGATGAACAAGTGAATGAGTTTAAGTAATTGCGTCATCGACGAAAACGGGTAGGCCTACGTTTATTTATTTATTTATTTTTATCCCCGTAATCGTGATGCTTTAATAGTTGTGTTAGTTTTGTTTACCAACACGCTGCCTGCTTGTGAATGCAAGTTACTTCACAAAGCACGTTAATCTTTTTTTATCCAGCGAACATTATTCGATGTTACATAAGAAACTTTGTAGTATTTGTCAGATGGCCCCATGCATAGACCATCATAATGCGAATCTGGAATGTAGCCTAGCCTACGTTATTTCCTCCGCTGATGCTAGATAAAATAGGCTAGCCAACGTTACCAAACCAAGCGTGACCAAACCATTTTTTAAAAGCAAGACGGAGAGGTCGGCGTTGAATCTTCTTCACGTTGAATCTTGAGTTATATGGTTTCATACAATTTTATTAAATAATGTATTGTAGCGACCCGGAAGCTGGGTCGCATGTAAATGCATACTTGTGGGCGCAATGCGCCATGGGAAATCGCGAATGTTAGCGATTTCTCGTAATAACTCATGTTTAACTATACCGTTTGGATCCAATGTTGTTTCCATATTGTTAATCGTTTACGTTACAATTGTTATCTGTATTAATCTAACTGTAGTTTGTGTGAATGAATGCGAATACCGTGAATGAATGTGTGTGCGTTAAATGTGTACCTCCGCTATTAGCGGATAGCTAATCGAGTTCCTTCATGCTTTGTTTGGAAATAAACACGTGACCTGGAGTCGTGCGGTGTATGGGGCACAGGTCACTTAAGCAGCTGAGAACTTGTGTGGACCTTCCATTCTTGCTTGCACGCTCGCCACATTGGTGTCCGGAAGTGGGATGACGCAGAGAATGGAACACGAGATCCGCGAACTGGAGGAAGCGTTACGGCAGATCCAGAGGCGCCAGTCAATCAAGGTGGGCGGGATGCAACCCCAGCCTGACGGCGCCAGCGTACCACGGCTCTACTGCCCCCTAGCGACCAGGAGGACGAATGGCGACACCACTCCACAGCCCGCCGCTGACGATGAGCGACTAAACTACGCTGCTGGAGATCGCCACCTAGGGGTCGGAGACCGTGCAGAAAGCCCAAAAGCTCTTTTGAGAGCTGGTAAGATCGCCGATGAAGATCGCCACCTAGGGGCTGGAGACATTGCAGAAAGTCCAAAAGCTCTTTTGAGAGCTGGTAAGATCGCCGATGGAGATCGCCACCTAGGGGCAGGAGGCAGTGCAGTGCAGTACAGCGCAAAAATTCCAAAGGCTCTTTTGAGAGCTGGTAAGGTAGACCTGCCGCCTACTGCTGCACAGCGCCCCCTAGTAGCCTGGAGGACCACAGAGGCTGCCAACGCCGAACTGCAGCAACCCATCACCACCGCCGCTGCTGCACAGCGCCCCCTAGTAGCCTGGAGGACCACAGAGGCTGCCAACGCCGAACTGCAGCAACCCATCACCACCGCCGCTGCCCACGAGCTACCACCAGGGGCGCCGGTACTCAGTCGGCCACCCATCGCCACAGTACCCCGAACGCCAGCCAAACTGCCCAAATTCGGCGGGCTAACGCCGCTGGAGCCGTACCTGTCCCAGGTCCAGCTAGCAGCATGGCACAACGGCTGGAGCAGCGAGGAGGCTGCCACACACCTAGCACTGGCTCTGGAAGGAAAAGCCATACAGGTGCTGCTCGACCTCGGGCCTACGGAACAGCGTAACTACCACACCCTGACCACCGCCTTGGAGAGACGGTTCGGACAGCACCGATTCGCCGACCAGAGCCGAGAGGAACTGGCCAACCGCCGCCGACAAGAGGGAGAGAGCCTGGGCACCTTCGCCGCCGACGTACAGCTGCACGCCCAACGGGGCTACCCGCAGTTCCACGCAACGGCTCAAGAAGAGCTAGCCCTCCACGCCTTCCTACAGGCACTCACGCCAGAGCGACTGCGCCAGCACGTCCGCCTCACCACACCCCGCACGCTCAGCGAAGCCATTCAGGAAGCCGAACGAGCCGAGGCAATACTCGCCACCCGGGCCGACCCACAGAGAACCTCCTCCCCAGGGCCACGCATCAGGCTGGCCGACTACAACGAGGAGGACGACACAGCAGAGGTCCGCCGAGCCCGATCACCACCCCCACGGTCTGCAAACTGGCCCTCAGCGACTCGACGATGGCAACCAGGGCTGACCAACCGCTGTTACCGCTGCGACGAGCCGGGGCACATCGCTCGTGACTGCCCGGCCCCAGCACCAAAAGTGAGAACCAGACAGCCGGCGGGAAACGACAGCGGAGTGGCCCAGTGAGGGGACTGCCACTCCAGCCTTCAGCCCCTCTCTACGGCCGATGCACGCCCGTAGGCCGCCTAGGCTACACCCAAGGGCTATACCTGAACTGCCAGCTCGACGGCCACACTTGCCGGGCCCTAGTGGACACGGGGTCCACCATCTCCCTGGTACGGCCGGGGCTCCTTCCGGGTACCACCGGACCACTACCTACGGCATGGTCACCAACCAACACCCGGCTGACAACGGTGACGGGAGAGACGTCGGCCATGAAAGGGAAGAAGGCGCTGCAGATCCGCGTTGGCGAACAAGGGCTCGTCCATGAGTTTTGGCTCGCCAACATCCAGGAGCCCTGCATCATTGGCCTGGACCTGTTGAAACGTTGGGGCGCGCGTGTTGACGTGTCGGGGGCAGCCATCACCCTCGGCACCGAAACCATAGCACTCCAGCACCATCGTGAGGGGAAGAAGACCCGACGGGGCCCTCACCAAGCCGCAGCTGCTCAGCACGTCCCAGCCTCACTGCCACCACTGCCCCGACCTCAGCCTGAACGAGCCGCCATCGCAACCAACCCACCGGTCACCAGTCAGCCTGCCCCCGGTCCCGCCGCCAAGACGTCTGAGGCCACTAGTGAGCTGTGGCACCGCAGCAGCGAGGGGCTCGACCTCCAGCAACGCCGCCAGTTGAAGCGCCTGCTCGAAGACTACGCCGACATCTTCGCCGCCCGTGACGAGGACTGCCGTCAGACCGGTCTGGTCCAGCACGACATAGAGACTGGGTCTGCCCAGCCCATCCGGCTGCGGCCACACCGCCTGGCACTCGCAAAACGACAGGCAGCAGAGGAAAAGATTAAAGAAATGGCAGCTGCAGGAGTAATCGAGCCCTCTGACAGCCCCTGGGCGGCCCCAGCCGTCTTGGTGGGGAAGAAGAACGGCGACTGGAGGTTCTGCGTTGACTACCGCCGCCTCAACGCTGTCACTAAGAAAGACTCCTACCCGCTTCCCCGCATCGACGACGCTCTCGACCACATCGCGGGGTCCAGCTGGTTCAGCTCTCTCGACCTACGCAGCGGCTACTGGCAGGTGAAACTGGCCCCCGACGCAAAACCAAAGACTGCCTTCACGATTGGGCAGGGGCTGTGGCAGTTCCGGGTAATGCCTTTCGGGCTCTGCAACGCACCGGCCACCTTCGAGCGCCTGATGGAGCGGGTACTGGCAGCCATTCCCCAAAGTCGCTGTATAGTCTACCTGGACGACCTGCTGGTGCATGGCAACGCCTTCGACCTAGCACTGGCTAACCTGCAGGAAGTCTTCGCGACTATCCGACGAGCCGAGCTGCGACTAAACCCCAAGAAGTGCCACCTGCTGCGGAGAGAGACGGCCTTCCTGGGTCACGTGGTCAGTGCCCAGGGCGTTGCTACCGACCCTGCTAAAGTGGCTGCCGTCAGGGACTGGCCAACCCCTGCTACTATCAACGAACTGCGGAGTTTCCTGGGCCTGGCCTCCTACTACCGTCGCTTCGTCCAAGGCTTTGCCACTACCGCCAGCCCGCTCCATCGCCTCACCGACAAAGGGCGGCCGTTCCAGTGGGACGACGCCTGTGCCACAGCCTTCGCCCAGCTCAGGGCAGCCCTGGTAGAAGCTCCGGTGCTGGCCTACCCCGACGTAAAAAGAACTTTCATTGTGGACACCGATGCCAGCAATGTGGGGGTCGGGGCAGTCCTCTCTCAGCCAGGAGAGGAGGGAGAACGGGCCGTGGCGTACTTCAGCCGCGCCTTGAGTCGAGCAGAGAGGAACTACTGTGTGACTCGGCGCGAGCTATTGGCAGTAGTCCTAGCCCTTCGCCACTTCCGGCCCTACCTGCATGGGAGCCGGTTCCTCGTCCGCACGGACCATGCCTCGCTCACCTGGCTGTTGAATTTCAAGAACCCCGAAGGCCAGGTGGCCCGCTGGCTGGAGGCCCTCCAAGGGTACGACTTCGACATCCAGCACCGAGCGGGGCGACACCATGGCAATGCCGACGCCCTCTCGCGGCGTCCCTGTGCAGCTATGGAATGTCGCTACTGCCGGCGACAGGAGGAACACGACCAGCCGGCGTTCACAGTGACAGCCGTGCAAGCGACCCGTCCGGAAGACGGGTGGCTCCAGCTAAACCCATCACAGCTGCAACAACAGCAGGAAGCTGATAACACAGTGGGCAAGGTGAGAGGCTGGCTGGAGGCGGGGCGACGTCCAGAGTGGGCGGAAGTGTCCGCCCTGGGACCGGAGGTGAAGGCCTTCCATTCCCAGTGGGGGAATTTCGAGCTGCACCACGGGGTGGCATACCGGAGGTGGCAGGCCCCTGGAGGAAGAAGCAACCTCCTCCAACTGCTGGTGCCCCATGTGCTCCGTTCCCAAGTGCTCCAACTCGTCCATGGGTCGGTGGGGACGGGGCACTACGGGAATTCCAAGACCCTGCACCGCCTCCGGGAGCGGTTCTACTGGCCGGGCTGTCGGCGGGACGTCGAACTACATGTCCACTGCTGTGACTCCTGCACCGCCCGGAAAGGGCCGACCCAACGCTCCCACGCCCCACTACAGCAGTATCTGGTGGGGGCCCCAATGGAACGAGTGGGGGTGGACATCCTCGGGCCCTTCCCCGTGACTGACTCCGGCAACCGCTACATCCTCGTGGCCATGGACTATTTTACCAAATGGCCTGAGGCGTACGCGGTGCCAGACCAGAGTGCAGCTACCACTGCGGAGAGGCTGGTCGAGGAAATGTTTGCCCGCTTTGGGGTCCCCACCGAACTACACAGCGACCAAGGGCGGAACTTTGAGGCGCAGGTGTTCGGCGAGGTCTGCCGGCGGCTGGGGGTGAGTAAAACCAGGACGACACCGCTCCATCCACAGAGCGACGGGCTGGTGGAGCGGTTCAACCGTACCCTGACCACCCAACTCGCCATCCTCACCAGCCAGCACCAGCGAGACTGGGACCGACACCTGCCCCTGGTCCTGTGGTCCTACCGCACTGCCGTGCAGGAGTCCAGCCAGTGTACCCCTGCTGCTCTCATGTTCGGGCGGGAGCTCCGGACACCGGTGGACTGCCCGAGCCTGAGATCGCTGGGGGAAAGGAAATGGAATACTTCCGCCAACTACGGGACCGTCTCCGGGTGGTCCACGACTACACCCGCCAGGCGCAGGCTAATTCTGGGGTGCGGCAGAAACGGGCGTACGACACCCGGTGTCGGGGACAGGCATTTTCGCCAAAGGATCAAGTTTGGATCTACTGCCCCGTCCGCAAGAAGGGGGTCTCCCCCAAACTGCGGAGTCACTGGCAAGGGCCGGGAGAAGTCCTGGAGAGACTGTCGGAGGTGGTGTACCGGGTGCGTATGCCCGGTCGGGGCCGCCTGGTGGTACTCCACCGGGACAGGCTGGCACCCTACCGACCTCTCTCACCGCCTGTTGTGCTCACCCCGCCTGTTGTGCTCACCCCGCCTGTTGTGCTCGTACCGCCTGTTGAGGAGGGGGGGGCCAGCCCGGACACTGCCCGTACGGAGCCGGTTGGCTCCCCAACATTAGCAATTCCTGCACCCTCCAGGCGGCCGGGCCGCCTACGGCGACCACCGGCACGTTACCGGGACTTTGTATTGGGTGATGGGGTCGTTGGGGACAACTGACCCCTAAGAAGGGGGCTATGTAGCGACCCGGAAGCTGGGTCGCATGTAAATGCATACTTGTGGGCGCAATGCGCCATGGGAAATCGCGAATGTTAGCGATTTCTCGTAATAACTCATGTTTAACTATACCGTTTGGATCCAATGTTGTTTCCATATTGTTAATCGTTTACGTTACAATTGTTATCTGTATTAATCTAACTGTAGTTTGTGTGAATGAATGCGAATACCGTGAATGAATGTGTGTGCGTTAAATGTGTACCTCCGCTATTAGCGGATAGCTAATCGAGTTCCTTCATGCTTTGTTTGGAAATAAACACGTGACCTGGAGTCGTGCGGTGTATGGGGCACAGGTCACTTAAGCAGCTGAGAACTTGTGTGGACCTTCCATTCTTGCTTGCACGCTCGCCACAGTATTGAGAAAAATTGGTTCCAATTGTGTGTTATAAAAATGAGAAGGAACTATATATTTTTCCCCCTGATAAAATAAATTCAAGACTACTTTATAGAATGTAAATTGGGTTCATATAAAAAACAGAAGATGGCGGTAGTGCAACGCTAAGGAGGCGACCTGCCGTAAAACGCCACAGAATTAAACTCATAACAGGCAGAAGTCTCATACATTTTGGGAACACTCGCCGCCAAGAAATACATTAACGTCGTGATAAACAAAGGAATGAGTTTAAGTAATTGCGTCATCAGTGAAAGGGGTACGTTTTTTTCTTCTCCCCGTAATCGTGATGCTTTAATAGTTCTGTTAGTTTTGTTTGCCAACAAACACGCCTCAAATCGGTTTACTTTCCATTCACTGTGTATATTGGCCGGATATATGTTTGTAATGTGGCGTGTAGAATTGTGGAATTCATTTTGAAAACGTCTAACTGGTCCAACGTTACTTCTTCATGTCAATAGCATTAGACTACTCTTAGAGTTAGTCTGAATGTCGTTAAATAATGTAACAACGCAATAATGGCGTTATCCATTAACGTTGTTCACTAAATTAATCCGTGGAACATGTGGAAATATGCCGATTTGGGTTGTATCACCTGTCTTGTTATTTTTTCGTAATGTTATAGGCTACAATGCAATTAAGTTGGTGAATCGCTTTTCAGCGAAGTAGCCACATTATGCACAATCCCGGCCATTGCTTGTGAATTAAACGGTGCTATGGACTTTTGATGTGATTTGGTGAAAACAATACTGGAGAACCTGTCAGTCTGTGGTTCACAAACTTGGCCCTGGAGTGCCCCTGTGTATGCTGGTTTTCATTCCAACCGCAATAGAGGCCTGTCACCTACGTCACAATTTAGTCAGACACGCCCACTTGTTTGCCAACCGCCATGTTGGAGGACACAATTCTGGTCTTCCATAACGTTATGCAAACCAAATTTATAGGCCATCACATTTAATCAGGAGGTTGCTTGATTTCTCTTTATTGCCATCATTGGAATTTGCTTTGCGCAATGCTTACAGGTAGCTCAGCAATATAAAAAATGTACACAAAATATACAGTGCACAACATCATGAAACAATAATACCAACATAAACAAATATTGTAAGGAGTCTTGGGGGGTATACTACAAAGCAGGATTACTTACTGAGTAAAACCCGGAACCCTCCCAAATCTGGAACATGCATGGACTGAAGTAAAAAGAGCTGTTCTGGGTTTTATTGGTTATCCAGCTAGTACTAACTCAGTAATCCTGCTTCATAGTATACCGCCTTGGTAAGTAAAGTGCTTGTGCAGTTTATATGGGAGCAAAGTGATACTTTACATGTTAAAGTATTAACAGTAGGCTACAGTAGCCTACTTCAGCAATAAAACATATTTTAGCTAGATGGATAGAATAGAATAAAATAACTTTTATTTTCCCGATAGGCAACTTCAGTTGTAGCCACCACAAAAGGCGAATCAATTCAACACATGAAGTACGTTTACCTTTACTTTCATTATTACTTTCAAATACATTGTTATTTGGTGCTTAATATCATTACGTTACATTTTCTTTTCGCCCTCTTCTTGATTCTATCATATCGCTCACACCTAGGGCCCTATGAAATCCGTTTTATCTTTTCCTGTTTTCGGATTTGAATTTTCCTGATTTCGGATTTCTTGGATTTAATGTTTTTTCCTTCGGATTTAACAAAAAAAACAATACAAACATTTTTTTCCCCCAATTCAGTTCAGTTCAATGCAGTTCAACTGCCAGTGCAATACAGTTCAGTGCAGTGCAATAACAAAATAATAATGAAATAGTTAAATAATAATTTGTTTAAAATAAATCAGAAAAACTGTAAAATTAAATTTTAGGGATGTCCTTTAAAAGTTCATGCTTCTCCCCATCTCTGGCTGACATCACCATTGTGATACATGATGGTTAGGCGCTTTGTGTTTTCCTCGGTGAGGGATTCTCTTTTGTCGGTCAGCAGCATTTTGTACTTGCTGAAGCTTCTCTCTGTGTCGACAGAGCTAACAGGGAAGAACAGATATGGCACAGCAACCTCTGCCACTTTAGGAAATCTTCCCCGGACACCCTCCCAGAAGCCACGAAGGTCAAGATCTGCTGGGGGCTTCTCATTTCTCACACATTGTTGGTACACCAGCCACTGCTCACTAAGCTCAGCTGAAGGATGAGCAAGAGGTTGCAGCTTTGCATAGTGCTCGATTTGCTTCTCCATGGCAGGGTCTTGTCTGGGGTCAAACACCCTGAGTAGCCTGTACACCTCCTTGGCTGGATGGACATCCCAGTGTTTGGAGAACTTGTTGAAGGCTAGATGTTAGGCATCATTCAGGTCCAGCTTGTTCCTATGCATGGACTCCAAGACTGCTTGAGAGAAAGTGGAGTATTTGCAGGCATCCATGAAGATGACATCTGTAAGGAAGTATTGATCTTCAACACCTGAAATACATGTAAAATTGTGTCATTATGCAGGCAGACAGATCAAACAACTTTATTATGAATTGTACTGCAAACAGTAGTAGGCTAATAATAATAATAATATGAATAATAATAATAATACCACTAATAATAATTAATATTATTAATCATGTGATACTATAGCCTACGTGTGATACTATACACTACAATAACAATAATAATATTACTACCACCACTAATAAGTATTTATTGATCATATGATACTATACATTACATTATACTGTAGCCTAGTCTAATGTATTTTTTAAATACGTACATTGTCTACATTTATTTTGACCAACATTATTTAAATCTTGAGTGCAACACAATAATTGTGAAACGCAAATAACGTTACAGTAGTTTTAATAGTAAACTTACCGATAACGATGTTCAGAACACTGCAGTCTCTGTTGTCTGTAGTTTCGTCAACAACGACGGACATTCGTTTGCCTCTGATTTTGAGCAGCAACTGCTCCATGTGTTGCTCGAACACCCTGGGTAAATGAATCTGCCGTAGTGAGGATTCGTTTTCGGGCAACGCACCCCCCTGCCGACAGTACTTCACCATAAACGGCCGGATTTTTCGCAGTTTCTGTAATGGGATGTTGGCCTCTGCACACATGGTGACAAAATCTTCAACGAATTCTCTCCTTACATTAAATGATTTCAGGCTACTGGTGAGTGTTGTCTGCACTGAAGTTTGGCTTATTTTGTTTTTTGTTCCTTTTGTGAGCCAAGGATTTGATGTATCTTTTCTGGTCCAGTCGACCGAATGCTGGCAGTATTTGCAAAATAAAATTCCACCTGATTCATAGTAATCTCCCGGATACTGCTCTGCCCTGAATTTTGCACTCAAATTGCTGTTTCGAAGCTTTCTTGTAGCTTTTCGTAACGGCGGTGTTTTGGACATTTTCTCCTCACCTAGCTACGGTAACGTCTGACTGATTTTTGATTTCACGTGGCTGTATTGGAGCCGGCGAATTACCGTAGTTAAACGTGCGTTGTGGCCTCACAAAACGTGCTAACGTTATGGCAAGATGTTTGTAGGCCTATGTAACGTTAATAATGCCTGTGTTTTTAAACTCGTAGTGAAGATTGTTTTATATGAAAACCGATTTATGTATAATTAAATAGATTTTGAAGGCAAAAAAATTTTTGAAGCCAAATTCCGCGCCATTTCGTGATAATTCAGAATTCCGTGTTAATGTCTCAATTTCATGAAATCTTCCGCGAGTGCGGATTCCATAGGGCCCTACACACTAGGGATGTGCGCGTTTAGTCGACTAGACGATTAAACGTTGCTACCCTCGCTAGTCGGCACCGGAAATACTTGTCGGTTAAACTTATTATTTTATTAATGTACACATTTAAATTACATATTGACATAATTTGCACTGAAATGTCATCTTTTCCTGGTCAAATGTTGCTTTATAAAAAAAAAAACGAGCATCCATTACTAGGGGTGGGACAATGCACCGGTGCATCGCGGTGCATCGATCCGAATGTGTAAATACAACTGCATCGATCTGTAAGATTCGAATCGATAAGCATAGATTAATATCGCATTTTAAATGAATGTGCACATGTATTCATTTATTCAAAAATTATTTAAAATATATATTTCTAAGACACGACTACTTTTAAAACTGTTTTGACCAGCTTCAATCCATGTTTCTGCTCCAACCCCCACGTAAGCGTGAGTTGAAAGTCGGGACAGGCGGGAATCAGACGGACAGATCTGAGCGAAATGGCTAGCTGCGTGCTCGCTGAGTGCGACAAAAGAGACAAACTTACAGAATTTGCGATGTTCCGAACTGAAAATCAGTGGTATGGAAGCATTTCGGGTTTAGAAAGAAGGAGGGTGTACTTGACAAAACCGCTGCAATATGCAAGATCTGCCAAGTAGAAATCAGATACACAGGCAACACCGCAAACATGATAAACCATTTGAGCCGACGATACACAATTAACGTGAAGGACAGCAAGCGCGTTAGCAAGCTAAACTCGGGAGTCATTGACACTTCCCCTGAGTTTCCTGGAGAAATGGCCAAACAGTTCTATTTTTTTGTATAATTGTTTTTATTAGTTTTTATGCACATACCGTGTCCAGACAGTTAATTGTAAAGTGCTTTCTGATATTTAAATTTAAACCATTTTCTATTCAAAATCAAGTAGACGTTCGAGACAAACTAAAATAGTAAGACTATTTCCAATGTCTTACGTTTAATTAATTATTACTACGTTAACTGTCCGATTCACTTAATGAATGTCGTGGAACCTAGATACACCATACCATGCAGAAAACATTTTAGTGAAAAATGTATACCTGCTCTGTATGAAGAGGTGAAGAAAACTGTTCGACTGTCCTTGCAAAACGCTACGAGAGTAGCTTTAACTACGGATGGATGGGCATCTTGCTCCACCGAAGTTCTAGATCGTACTAAGATTTAGGAAAGTACTATGCATGGCACTAACCTATAGGCTATTTCATTTTTCTTGCCCCAGTTTAGTAATTGTTATACATTTTGCCATTTTCATTTTGTAAATAAAGGAACTGTATTAGGGTACCATGTCTGACACTGTTTGAAAAACAATAACCTAAATAGGGCAACTTTAGAAAATACACTGTTAGTCATGTTTATTGCTGCATTATTTGCTGCAGACAGCTGCAAAATGTATGGCATGCCTTAACAATAAACATAATGCTGTGAACTTGGTGTAAGGTTCTAATTGAATATTTAATTACTGCTGAATGTATCGGTATCAAATCACATTAGCATGCCTATTACTTTTTTTAAAGTATCTAAATTAATCGAACCGAATCGAATCGAATCGAATCGTGGTCAAACGTAAGATATTATGATGCATCGAACCTTTGCCTAAAGAATCGGAAACGAATCGAATCGTTATGAGATTGAATCGTCCCACCCCTATCCGTTACTAATGTTAACAACGCCGGATTAAAAAAAAAAAAATTTAAAACGAAGGAAAAAAAAAAAATGCATTAGCCTGTTCGCCCTGCAAGTTAAACCAGCGAGGTGGAAAGAGTAAGTAGGCCTATCGCGTTGTTGAATGGCCCAATAAAACTAATCTGATGTCACGTCGATCAGTATGCCTAATTTTTTTTTTTTTTGTGGGCCTATTATTGGTAGTTTTTCTGATGACCGATTATTATTTTTTACTGTATTTGCTATGCGATCGCGTTCACCCAATGAAAATGCCGTTGTAATAATCAGGCACGTTTCCTAAAAATGTTTTGTTACGTTGAATATTGTTTTCAATAAATGTTATTTGTTAACTTTTATTTAGTGAGTTGTTGTCATGTTTTGTAGGGTAATGTGCAATGTTCATAATGCAAGGCGCAAAGTGCCACACATTTCAGTGGAATTTAAAATACGATTTGGTTATTGAGGAATGGGATTAACGGTTTCAAATTGCTCTTATACGCAATATTTTTTCTGACAATGTTTAACCTTATAGATTAAATTGTGCTCAATTTTGACTGTTTTCTGAGTGTTTTCTTACTTTTAGACTAGTCGACTAGTCTAAGTTTAAACTTCCGTTTAAACGTCAGGGAAATGAGTCGTTAGGAACATCCCTACTACACACCCTGCCTGGCCAGCACAAGTAATGTCTACAGTTTATCCAATCTATTTTTGAGACATCGTACAACGTAAATTATTATGCACATGTAAAAGGACATTTCCCTCTTTTCCCAGCTTTATTTGCACATCAATACGCAGCGCAGAAGTTAGATATAGTTTCAAAATTGACTCGTTTCATAGAGTAGCAAACGCTACTAGTAACGTTGAGCGTCTCTGTTAGACCTCTGTTGGTCCTCCAACGTGGCGGCGCCTCCCTGTAACCATTGGTAACTACAGTCCTGGTTCTATGTGACAGGCCTCTATTGCATTAATTTGACCCTTCGCTAAGCCCCGCCCCCCTTAGTAACTGTTATTATGTCTGTCAAGCTTTGTGTCCGTCAAAGCAAACATGGTGTTCTCAACCATGAAAGTAGGCTACTGCCCTTTTTGTAAAATAGTATCTTTAGGGACTTTTGGAAAAATTGATCTTCAATTTCATATTGGTAGTGTAGTTTAAATGCTTAGCTTAATGATTCAATGTAGATTTTATGATGCTAGGCAGCATTTCCATCACAGCGTGCTGTCTCATTAGCTAGATAGCTACCACAGTGGAAACCTAACGTAACAGACATCAGCAGAGGGACTAGCTGGCTTGGCATCAAATAGCAAAGCACATCTCATTCATGAAGACATTATTATCATCAGTTTGTTTACGAGATGGAGTCTGGTAACATTAATGTTATTTGACGTTAGCGAACATTAATGTTTTAAAAATAGATCTGCAAACACTAACATATGGGTCTTTTATATTAGTAAGCTAACCAGACATCCAAATAAATCCAGTTTCAGCACAGTAGCTAAGTGGTAACTAGCCAGCTAATGTTAGATGCGCTCGCTTTGGCTTTAAAATGCCTAACGGTAACGTTATTGATTTCACGCTACGGAAGTGGACATTTCTTTGTATTAAATATACATTCTGTCATTTACATTAGTCATTTAGCAGATGCTTTTATCCAAAGCGACATACAGTAATTGCATACAGAAACATAATCGAAGTAACAACAGAACAGATAAGATAAAGCAAACCATTCACAACGTAGCAGCTATCCCTAGTAATGAACATTGAATGCAGTTCACAGTAAACTGGGCAAATCAGCTCTACTACAATGCTATTATAAACGTCAACCCACAGTTAAATAAGAAACAAGTACCATGAGAGGTCCTAGATAAGTATCAGTCCAGGTGGAGTTTGAAAAGGTGTGTCTTCAGGCCACGACGGAGCGCAGGCAGGGTTGGCATAGAACGTAGGGGAATGGGAAGTTCGTTCCACCACTGGGGAGCTAGGGTGGAAAAGCTCCGCAGTCGGGACGAGCGAGCGCCATTGACACGGAGGGGGGGGAGTGCAAGTCGCCCTGCTGTAGACGAGCAAGGTGGTTGAGCAGGAACATAGTTCTGGATCGAGTCCTGCAGGTAGACGGGGCCTGTCCTATTGGCTGCAGTGTAGGCCAGGGTCAGAACTTTAAACCTGATCCTGGCTGCAACTGGCAGCCAGTGGAGTGACCTCAACAGGGGGGTGACGTGAAAATTTCGGGAGGTTGGGCAGCTGCGTTCTGGATCAGTTGAAGAGGCAGGATGGCGCAGGCTGGTAAGCTTGTGAGCAGGGAGTTGCAGTTGTCCAGGCGTGAGGTGATCATAGTCTGGACAAGAAGCTGGGTGGAGTAGGTGGTCAGGTATGGTCGAATCCTCCTGATGTTGTACTGGAGGAACCTGCAGGGCCGTGCCGTGCCGTCACGTGGTCTTTGAAGTCCAGCTGGTTGTCCAGGACCACCCCCAGGTTTGCAGAGCGGGAGGCAGCCACCATGGTCCCTTCAACGGTGATGGAGAGGTCATGTAGTGAGGAGGTCTTGTATGGCATGAAGAGGAGCTCTGTCTTGTCGAGGTTGAACTTCAGGTGATGGGTAGTCATCCACTCAGAGATGTCGGCCAGACAAGCAGATATCCTCTCCTTCACCTGTTAGGTAGAGGGAGGGAAGAGAGGAAGAGTTGAGTATCATCAGCATAACTATGGTATGAGAAAACAGCACAAATCCCTGCGGGACTCCTGTAGACAGGGGATGGGGTGCAGAGACAGAACCCTTCCAAGAGACTTGGTAGAATCTATCGGTGAGATACGATACAAACCAAGAGAGGGCAGTCCCAGAAATGCCTATCTCAGCGAGTGTGGAGATCAGGAGTTTGTGGTTGACCGTGTCGAACGCCGCAGTCGGGTCACGTAGAATCAAATTTACATTTGAGGTGAGATTAAATTTACTGTTTCAAATGAAATGGCTCAAGCTAGAGTTTTTAACTTACCAACATTTTATTTGGAGGTGGTCGGCATGTAACATAGCAGCAACAAGTGTTTGGGTAACGTAACTTGGGACTTGGCTTCCCACTAACAAATTGTTAGATTTTAGATTAGATTTTCTTTCTTTCTTTTAAAGTTAAATTTCTTGTTTCCCTTTTTAGATGGAGCTAACGTAAACAGTAGCTATTACAGCTGACGTCCGTTATGGATAGCCAAAGCTAAAGCCGGATGTGATTAACGGTGAATTGTTAGACCATTGAAAACATTTGAAATGGATTTTGATATTGATATATTTTAAGTCAATTGGTTACCATTGTGTATACATTTTCAGTTATGGTAGCTATTAACACCAAAATAAGGGTAACGTTGATGTTAACCAACCTTAGCTTTTTACCTTGGAACAAACATAATGTTAGATGTGCTTCGTCCTCTCCGAGGGGTTCAATCGTGGATGAGGTCGCCCACGTAATTTTATCCACAGCCTACTTTTCCTTGTTTGATTTGGGTTTTGGAAACGGGAAAAAATTGCATCCTCCTCCAAACTTCAAACTCAGTTTTGCAGGTTCCCCAATCTCACCTTTGACCATGATGACAAGCTAACCTACGACTAGGAAAGCTTGACTGAGGTCCACTGTCTAGCAACGGTTGCTAGGATATGATTGGACTATCGCTGCTTGGAGGATGGGTTTAGCGAAGGGTCAATTGCAAACCCAGAATATATACATTCTGTTTATTTATTTTTTTACATTCTTTTCATGTTTAGAGGGATCATTCACACTATTGAGCCACGTGGCTATTTCTGACACATCCTGTCTCTGTGGTATTTAATTCCGATACAATTCCAATAGTTAACATCCAACCTGAATTGAAACACTTTCCAACCACTGGGAGTCATTGAAGGAGCGCACAACACGGTCCCACCACTCCTGACTCCTGCTGTGCATCCAAAGCCTTTTTTCTACGGAGGTATCAGAGATCGCAAATACTAAGGCACTGTATGTGATGGCCCTTCTCCACTGTCTTACCATCAATTGCTATTGCATGCAAATCCTGCCTTTTGAGGTGCAGGACATTGAACAAAAGCAACATAATCGTAACTTAATCTGTTGCCTTGTAAACCTTACCTGCGTTACTCTGTGTGCATGTGTGTCATACAAGCTGCATGGACATGTAAACACACAAGAATCACACAGGTTGTGTCATGTGAACACCAGACAAAAGAACAGATTTCTAGGGGCCTTGCGGTGGTACAACGGTAAAAGCGCCGGCTTTTACCATTCTGCCATTAGTTAAACCAGGCTGACCAGCGGAAGACAGGGTCCTCCGAAGATTTTTTTTTCCCGCAACTGGGGAGTTTAATAAAATAAAAAAATTCTTCCCTACCTTGTTTGCTTTTTGGGGGTTCAGGCTGGGTTTTTGCGCAATTTTCCTTCTGTTTCTCTGTATGTCTTTGAGACAGAAAAATTGAACTGAAAAGACTATGGCAACCTAATGGTGATTTGCAGAGCATGGTCAGAACAATCTCTACAAGGCCTTTGATATAAAATCGGCTATGTCCATTTCAATTTTATATTATTAAAATGCAAACTTAACTTAACATAAAAATTACAAATAAATAATTAAAAATTTCCTAAATATATAATGCGTAATAGTTAGTCATATCATTTCACTACTTGTAGGAAACCTGGAATTCCATTATGTGTTCTCTGTTTTATGGGGCAGGATTGTGAATGTTCTCCTAGACTGCACTGAAACAAACTGAAATGCAAAGGCACTTCAGAAAGGGCTTACTTCCACTCTGCAATAAGAAATCACTATAAAGAACACGCATTGGCAGTTGAAGTTAAAACTGTATTTTAAAAATTGACCTCAGATTTGGAATTACCCAGGGGAAGAAGAAGGTTTCCCCCACCTCATAAAGCAAGTGCGCCGCCTGTGGTCAGTCAGGCATCTGCAGGACTGCAGAGTGTAATGAACGTGTCAGTTGTTGCAGTCGGACCTGTTTGATTGAGACTAAATCCTTTCCCCCGTTTCCCTCCAGGAGTTGCACTTCTGCACACCTTTGGGCTGCAGTTTGTCTGAGACGGGACACTGAGACAACACTACCTGAGCTCACTGAGCAGTACAGGGTCCGACTGAAAGAAGAGGAACTCAGTGGACTGGAGTCTGTCCACATGGCAGAGTCAGAGACAGAGTGTGCTGCACCAGGACTCAAGACACTGGAGCCAGAGTGTGTTACAGCACACAGCGGGGTCAGTGATGTACACCACACACACTCATCACTGATTAAAAATGGAACAGATATGGGCTCCCACCCACCTGGGGATCTTAAGACCGAGAGCCTTGACAGTACAGAGCTGGGATATGTGTACCCATCTGCATCCTGACCAAATCAAAACAGAGTCTGATGATGGATGATACCTTAAGGCAGAGCACATATGTATATTGCAGGCAGGATAATATGTTGTTGATTATTCAATCAAAAATGAAGTGTGTGGTGAGTGTGTGTTGTGTGTGATGATGATGATGATGTGATGACTAGAGCTAGAGCTGGTGTTTGATCAGACAGACCAGACTGAACCATGGCAATTTACAGGAGAGCCAAAACCAAACTGTAAAAAAGAAGAATTTCGCTACATGCCAACCAAATGTGGGGACTTAAAACAGTACTGTAACATAAATAATGAAGATAATCAGACCAAAATTGTCAATAAAAGTACAAATGCTCGCAACAGACATATAAATTGCCAGAGAAAATGTTTTGGAACTGAACCCATGATAAGTAATTCAAGTGAAAACCGAAGCCTTTTGAATTCTTTTCAAAAGGAGACAATTCATCAAAAATAAAGGTGAAATGAATACAGGTGAAAAGCCGTACAAATGTACACAGTCAGGTGAAAAGCCCTACAAATGTACACAGTGAGAGAACTGTTTTAATAGCAAATCTGGTTTAAATAAACACCTTAGAATTCATACAAGTAAAAAGCCCTTCAAATGTTCTCAGTGTGGGAAGTGCTTTTCCAAAAGGCCTTATTTGATTGTCCACCAGAGAATTCATTCAGGTGAAAAGCCCTACAAATGTACTCGGTGTGAGAACTGTTTTAATAGCAAGTCTGGTTTAAATAAACACCTTAGAATTCATACAGGTAAAAAGCCCTACAAATGTACTCAGTGTGAGAAGTGCTTTTGCCAAAAACATCATTTAAATAGCCACCAGAGAATTCATTCAGGTGAAAAGCCCTACAAGTGTACTCGGTGTGAGAACTGTTTTAATAGCAAGTCTGGTTTAAATAAACACCTTAGAATTCATACAGGTAAAAAGCCCTACAAATGTACTCAGTGTGAGAAGTGCTTTTGCCAAAAACATCATTTAAATATCCACCAGAGAATTCATTCAGGTGAAAAGCCCTACAAGTGTACTCAGTGTGAAAAGTGCTTTTCCCAAATATCTGATTTATATAGGCATCAGAGAATACACACAGGTGAAAAGCCCTATAAATGTGCATTGTGTGGGAAGGGCTTTTCCCAAATATCTGATTTAAATAGGCATCAGAGAATACACACAGGTGAAAAGCCCTATAAATGTGCATTGTGTGGGAAGGGCTTTTCCCAAATATCTAATTTAAATGTCCACCAGAAAATCCATACAGATGAAAAGCCTTACAAGTGCACTGAGTGTGGAAAGTGTTTTTTCCCAAACAGGTACTTTAAGTCGCCACAAGATGATTCATACAGGTGAAAAGCCCCACAAATGTTCTCCGTGTGGGAAGTGCTTTTTCAAAATATGTGAATTAAATAGGCATCAGAGAATACACACAGGGGAAAAGCCCTACAAATGTACTCAGTGTGGAAAGTGTTTTTCCCAAACAGGTAACTTAAATTAACAAAAGATCCATACTGGTGGAAAAACCTAAAAAAAATGTAAATGTGCGAAGTGTTTTTCCCAAAAAGGTACTTTAAATTGCCACCAAAAAATTCCATACTGGTGAAAAACCCTACAAATGTACATTGTGTGGGAAGTGCTTTTCCAGAAGTTCTAATTTAAATGTCCACCAGAGCATTCATACAGATGAAAAGCCCTATAAATGTACTCTGCTGAAAGTGTTTTTCCCAAACAAGTACTTTAAATCGCCACAAGATTATTCATACAGGTGAAAAGCCAGACAATTTGTGTCCTCAGTGCGGGAATATAAAAACTAAGTTTAATATCAGCATACAGGTAAATAGCCTAACAAATGTTCTTAGTGTGGGAAATTTTTCTTTCAAAATCTACAGTAAACACCAGAGAATTAATAAAGGTGAAAGTTCCACATGTGTACACAGTGTGGGATGTGTTGTTTAAAAAATATCCACCAGAAAACCCATACACGTGAAATTAGATCTTGTGGAAAAGCACTTCCCACACAATGTACATTTGTTGGGCTTTTTCCACACCTGAACATTTCTATCGAAATCACCAGCACAGAATGCATACAAGTGAAAAGGTCCCCTTTTAAAATGTATTTATTTCAATTTCAATAGCCACCCCGAAAACATTATTCAGATGGTAAACCATACCAATGACTTCAGTGTTTCCCAGGTATATAATTTATGTAACCACCAAATAATTCATGCAGATGAAACATTTTCTGTATATCCCTAATAAATAATCTATTTGAGATGATCCCAAGAAAGTTTATACAAGCTTTCAAATTCTCATTGTGCAAAGTATTTTTATGAAAGCATACATTGTGATGTGCTTACAAATTCATATTGTTTCAGATAAACACCTGAAAACTCTTCCAAATGAATGGCCTGTTACATTTATTTAATGGGAAGTGCTTTTCCCAAGAAGGTACGTACATTAAATAGACACAAGATTATTCACACAGCTGAAAAACCCTACAGGTGTACACAGTGCGAGATGTTTTAATAGAATCTCTTCTTTAAATACACACCTGAGAATTCCTACAGGTGAAAAGCCTTACAAATGCATTTAGTATTTTTCCCAAGAAGATATGTTGCATAGCCAAAAGATTATTCACACAGGTTAAAAAAAAAAACCTACAGTTGTACACCGAGTGAGATGTGTTTTATGAAAAAATCTGCTTTTAGTAAACATTTATTTACATTTAACATTTATGCTTTTAGTAAAGGATTTATGCAGGTGATTTATTCTGACCGATTTATTCTGTCGTGTTTTTTACAGGTATTTAAGTTAAGGACCCACATATTGAATTAGGGGCAGTAGTGTGCTCTATGCACATGTTTGTTAGGCCTGTGTGAATATTACATTCCTCATTGACTATGGTTGAACTTTCAGGATGACGTTGGCCCCGAAATGCAGCCATATGGCTCATATTATTTAGGCTATTTTCATATGAACAATATGTATCTTATGATGTTAAAGTCCTAAGCCCAAGTATCCTTACACAGGTAATAATCATTTGGCCTATACCTCCAGATGATCTGGGTTTGATAATGATGTAACCCAGTCAAATAAGCCAGATATGTTTATTTTATTTTTTGTTGTAATATGCTTGTAATTTTCTGTAATTCCCTAAATTGAAGAGATAAAATGTGTGCTCATCTTGTAGGGTCAGGCTGAAATTTTTGGGCCTGTTTCAAGCTGTAATTAATACCACCAAGGTTAGGCGTCAAGTAATTGTCTCTCACCCGATGAACTTGGAAGTGGTGACACTGGTTGGGGAAAGCGTTTACTATTTGCTTGTTTTCTTAGAAAAAGTAATTTCCCTTGTAGGCTGAAGGCCGATATTTTTTGATGATAAAATTGACACCAGTCAAATTTATATGAAAGAAATTATGCGAAAACTGTTATAGACTGCATATATATACTGTAGAAATAAACATGGTAATGTGTATTGCAAATTTGTCTTCAGTTCTTTTACTGCCAATGTTGAGGCTGCAATATGTATATCAGCTAAAGCTGATTATTAAACTTCACACAGTAGTTTTATCTGAGATATCAATTGAGCATATTTCTTTCACTTTTTATTTATCATTTTTGTACATGGATTATGTATGAAATTATTTTATATTGTAAATGTGGACATACCATGACCTTTATGCCATGTAAATTTCTGTCACATGTCATAACTCGTATGTCCTTCACGGTGTCATTGCTTTGTTCTTCACTACCCTTTATAAATGAAGTTTAATTCCTGTTGCACATTTCTCATAACACTAATTGTGCAAGAAATATCCTTGACTCATTTGGGGTGTTAATTATTTTAATTTAAAACGTTTTCAATTTGTCTAAGCACCTAAACTTTTTAAAATAACTACATATCTCAAATAAAATTTATATGTTACAAATTATGGTGGACCTGTATTTTCTTTCTTTATCTCATCTTTTTGAATTATGACATATTTGAAGACTCCATTCCACACTTTTTATTGACAAATTTTTTTTGCAGGAGAGCAAGATGTGGTTGCTAATATGCAAATCTGGGTGGATGTATGGTAGTTAACCCTTTCGTGCAGATCCCCTCGTGGCCATGGCACCGGCGCCTAAAGTTTGCTCAACTGAGATATTAATTTCTCCTGCAATTAAACTATGCGTGGAAATGGCTAAATCTGTGTTTTCGCATTATAAGTACACGATTTGTGACAGCTCTGCTTAATGCGGTGTCACTATTGTCCATTTAACAAGCAACCCCCCACCCAGTCTCGTTTGCAACTATATCTACTCATGCGTGACATAGTGGACAATAGTGTCTGTGTGTGAGTTCATAAAAATATATTTTTACCCTCAAATATTTGCATTCCGTCATAGCAAAAATATAAGCCCAATAATAGTGTGCCAAAAAAGCAGTGAAACGCCCTGCTCACTCAAATGCAAAATAAACGTGAAATTCTTGTGTAGTTACACCATGTCATTCTACTATCAATATCATAACACTTCAGAATGCTATTGCTATCTGAAACGTTGATGCATAATACCACCCACTCTCTACAAACATGTCTCTCATTCGTTCCAGTTCATTCTGGTCTCATTGTGACTCTTTTATCCAATATAGGACATTATAACCTTAGCAACGGTATGAGCAATGTCTTATTAGATGCTTTCAACAATAAATTACAGTCGGGCGTAACAGCATTTCTAGTTTTATCAGTTCCGTTTTACGCAAAAACTTGTACATTGTACATTCGCATTGTACATTTCAGAAAGTGAAACTCATATATTATATAGATTCATTACACATAGAGTGAAACATTTCAAGCCTTTATTTCTTGTAATTTTGATGATTATGGCTTACAGCTAATGACAACCCAAATTCAGTGTCTCAGAAAATTAGAATATTGTGAAAAAGTTAAATATTGGTAGCTCATGGTGTCACACTCTAATCAGCTAATTAACTCAAAACACCTGCAAAGGTTTCCTGAGCCTTTAAATGGTCTCTCAGTCTGGTTCAGTAGGCTACACAATCATAGAGAAGACTGCTGACTTGACAGATGTCCAGAAGACAGTCATTGACACCCTCCACAAGGAGGGTAAGCCACAAAAGGTCATTGCTAAGAAGCTGGTTGTTCACTGAGTGCTGTATCCAAGCATATTCATAGAAAGTTGAGTGGAAGGAAAAAGTGTGGTAGGAAAAGGTGCACAAGCAACAGGGATAACCGCAGCCTTGAGAGGATTGTCAAGCAAAATCCATTCAAGAATTTGGGGGAGCTTCACAAGGAGTGGACTGAGGCTGGAGTCAGTGCATCAAGACCCACCATGCACAGACGAATCCAGGACATGGGCTACAAATGTCGCATTCCTCGTGTCAAGCCACTCCTGAACCAGAGACAACGTCAGAAGCGTCTTACCTGGGCTATGGAGAAAAGGAACTGGACTGTTGCTCAGTGGTCCAAAGTCCTCTTTTCAGATGAAAGTAAATTTTGCATTTCATTTGGAAATCAAGGTCCCAGAGTCTGGAGAAAGAGTGGAGAGGCACAGAATCCACGTTGCTTGAAGTCCAGTGTGAAGTTTCCACAGTCAGTGATGATTTGGGGTGCCATGTCATCTGCTGGTGTTGGTTCACTGTGTTTTCTGAAGTGCACAGTCAACGCAGCCATCTACCAGGAAATTTTAGAGCACTTCATGCTTCCTTCTGCTGAGAAGCTTTATGGAGATACTGATTTCATTTTCCAGCAGGACTTGGCACCTGCCCACACTGCCAAAAGTACCAAAAGCTGGTTCAATGACCATGGTATTACTGTGCTTGATTGGCCAGCAAACTCGCCTGACCTGAACCCCATAGAGAATCTATGGGGTATTGTCAAGAGGAAGATGAGAGACACCAGACCCAACAATGCAGACGACCTGAAGGCCGCTATCAAAGCAACCTGGGCTTCCATTACACCTCAGCAGTGCCACAGGCTGATCACCTCCATGCCATGCCGCATTGATGCAGTAATTCATGCAAAAGGAGCCCCAACCAAGTATTGAGTGCATAGAAATTAACATACTTTTCAGAAGGCTGAAATTTCTGTTTAAAATATCCTTTTTTATTGATCTTATGTAATATTCTAATTTTCTGAGACACTGAATTTGGGTTTTCATTCACTGTAAGCCATAATCATCAAAATTACAAGAAATAAAGGCTTGAAATATTTCACTCTGTGTAATTAATCTATATAATATATGAGTTTCACTTTCTGACATGAGTGACAAAAAATATTGAACTTTTTCACGATATTCTAATTTTTTGAGCTGCACCTGTAAGTGCTATTGGTCTATAGTTTGAGGGGTCTGAAGGGTCTTTACCAGGTTTCCAAATTGGCACAATGATTGACCGTTTCCATGCTGCTGGAGTTTTTTCTGTGTTCCAAATTTTGTTAAACAGCCTTAACACTTCACAGAGTGCACAGAGTCTTCCATATGAGCTAACATACTATAGCAAATACCATCTTTACCTGCTGATGATTGTGCATTTAAAAGGGCCCTCTTTAACTCAAACAAACTGAAAGGTAAGTCTAAACTATTGTTGTAGTTTTTTTTTACATTTTTACCTGGATTCTGTGCAAGTGTTACCTCTTCTCTCTGTACCCTTTAATCCCACCATGGTACACTCTTTATACCTCTTCTCCCTGTACCCTTTAATCTCACCATGGTACACTCTTTATACCTCTTCTCCTTGTACCCTTTAATCCCACCATGGTACACTCTTTATACCTCTTCTCCCTGTACCCTTTAATCCCACCATGGTACACTCTTTTTACCTCTTCTCCCTGTACCCTTTAATCCCACCATGGTACACTCTTTATACCTCTTCTCCTTGTACCCTTTAATCCCACCATGGTACACTCTTTATACCTCTTCTCCTTGTACCCTTTAATCCCACCATGGTACACTCTTTATACCTCTTCTCTCTGTACCCTTTAATCTCACCATGGTACACTCTTTATACCTCTTCTCCCTGTACCCTTTAATCCCACCATGGTACACTCTTTATACCTCTTCTCCCTGTACCCTTTAATCCCACCATGGTACACTCTTTTTACCTCTTCTCCCTGTACCCTTTAATCCCACCATGGTACACTCTTTATACCTCTTCTCCTTGTACCCTTTAATCCCACCATGGTACACTCTTTATACCTCTTCTCCCTGTACCCTTTAATCCCACCATGGTACACTCTTTTTACCTCTTCTCCCTGTACCCTTTGGTATGGTTTTCTCTGCTGACTATATAATGACTGTATCTAATTTATTATTGAATCATCTCCATCTGTTATAGCTTCTCTAAATAAATGCTTACATCTGCCCTTACTTAGTGTTTGAAAGGTATGCCATTTAGCTTTGTCTAATTTCCATCTCGGTATCTTCAGTTCCTCTTCATTTTGTACTTCTACTCCAATCATAATTCTTATTGGATAATGATCACTGCCCACTGGAGACTTACTAAATACCTCCCAGGTTGTGATACCGGCAATTCCATTTGATGGTAGTGTTTGCACTTTCCGTATTTTGGGTACTGTTATAGTACCCTAGTACCTCTCCCATCATTCACGCATACTAATCCTTTATCCTCTGTGAATTCCTCTATGATTAAACCATTTGCATCTGTTCTTACTCCCCCACAGTGTGCTATGCGCATTGAAGTCTCCACACCATACCATTTTCCCTGTATTTGCCCACCTGCAGTATTTAGTGTGTCGAGGTATAATCTCTTACATGAGTTATAATAATTAATTATTGCTAATTCATCCTTTCCTGTCCACATCTTTACCACTATTGATTTGTGTTCTTTCTGTAAGTTAATATGATTATACCTCATCCAATCCTGCACAAGGATTCCAGGTCCACATCACAATAAACCTAACTCCATTTTGGAGTCTACATTCACTTCTTCTTCTCTGATTCCCTCCCTACACCTGGATCACTAAGCTATTTACCAGAGCATCAAACAAACACGAAAGCGCAATATATCAATAACAGGGGTGAGTGACATTTCAGTCTGTCTCACAGGTTATATATTAATAACAGGGTGAGTGACATTTCAGTCTGTCTCACAGGTTATATATTAATAACAGGGTGAGTGACATTTCAGTCTGTCTCACAGGTTATATATTAATAACAGGGTGAGTGATATTTCAGTCTGTCTCACAGGTTATATATTAATAACAGGGTGAGTGATATTTCAGTCTGTCTCACAGGTTATATATTAATAACTGGGTGAGTGATATTTCAGTCTGTCTCACAGGTTATATATTAATAACAGGGTGAGTGATATTTCAGTCTGTCTCACAATATATTCGTTTCTCACTCCAAGATTTATACATAGTTTCTTTATCGTTTTCAAATGCTTTATTGTGCAACAGGGGAAGAAAATTGAATGCAAACATTTCGGCTGCAAAGCCTTCTTCAGTGTGCCATGGTGCATTGTCTCCAACCCAATTTATAAGCAGAATGTCTCAATGCATTACAGCTTACAAATAATTAATCAATTAAATACAATTACTCAAAGGCGAGTGCTCTAACATTCTGGTACAGATTTTTCAATGAACCATAACAATCCACTCAAGGAAGTTAAATTAAACAACAATATACATAAATGTGGCAATATATAGAGCATTAAAAATATTGTTGTGAAACCTCACTCACCCACATCCTCCTATTCCTCTCCATTCCAAGTAGATAGAAGCCTGTATATCTGCAGTGTCTGTGATTTTTTTGGGGTACACCAGTGCTTCCCAAGCCTTTTCCGTCAGGCCTGGTACACGTCTGTACCTTATCTTTCAACTCCACCCCACCCCACCCCCTTGCTGTCTCTCTGCGGCCCCCCCTCGGGGGTAACCCCCCCATCTCTTTGGGAAGCACAGGGCTACACGGTCCCATGGTCTCCATCAGTACACCCAGGTCTACTGCAGGTTACAACAGCTTCTACACATGGCTGGCAAGCTAAGCTAGCCACCTGGCTAAAGGCTGGGACAGCAGGGCTGATTGAGGAATATTACCCTCAGAGAGAGGTGAGCCCCTAGTGTCCTGCCCGTCCTTTGCTACCTGCTTCCTGTGCCAGGAGGAAGTGGCATGTCCGTCTCACCCTGGTACTCAGAGATGCTTAAGGACTGAACGGAACCCTGGCCAAAATTAATTCCGGAATCTTGTCCAGTGGAGGCGGCTGAAAAGGTGGAGGGCGACAAAGCCAGGACTCTCTTCCTCAGGGCGACGTGCATGCCTTCAGTATTCTCTGTCCACATCTGCTCAGTACTGCCACCTACTGTCAAACCACACAGCAACAGGTTTGGTTATGACTGACAGCAATAGATGTGTTTCAACAACTTGAGCAAAAAATAGTGTATTCAGTATGGGTTGATTGTCCTTAAATAATGAATTATTGTTAAATCGTTGATTGCAGTTTTTGAAAACGTATTAATGATACAGATTCACACACACGTTTTTTGATTCTCATCAGCTAATACAGACAGATCATGCTGATGGGGCCTAACACAGCTGATGAGATACAGGCAGACCATGCTGATGGGGACTAACACAGCTGATGAGATACAGACAGACCATGCTGATGGGGCCTAACACAGCTGATGAGATACAGGCAGACCATGCTGATGGGGC